>MCJB01038890.1:2851-43772 GCA_002018475.1 Nicotiana obtusifolia | reverse complement strand
CCCCACCCCCCTTCATCTCTCTCATCTCTATCACTCTCTCTCAAAGTCGCCACCGGAAATCGCCCATGCGGCGGAACCATTCCAAACAACCCCAAATCCTCACCCTACAATCCTCGTCTTCGCCTCATGTCATATCTCCTCTTAATTTTCTTCAAAACCCCCCAGATTTCTCTGATTTTTGGATCTGAGAATTTAAAACCTCGCCCTTTTCCAACTTCTCCTTTTCTCTGGCCTTATCTCCTAATGAAAGTTTACCAAAACGATGGTCAGCAATACCTATCGTTTGAGGTTAGTTGTTCACCATGTATGGTGGTCAAAGTTCTCATCCACCGCCATCGATCGTCTGAGTCTTAGAGCCTTTGCTTCATTCTAGCCGTTTGGTGATCATCATCGTAGCAAGTAGCACTGGCTACACTTCAAAGCACGAGCCGTTGCTCATGTTGTGATGTTGTTTGCCATTTGGAGATTTTCTAACTTTTAGAAGTTTTGACTACGGCTGGTAGCAATTTCTTTCTTCTTCTTGTTTTTTCCCTCATTCCTGAGATTTCAAATTAGTTTAGCTTAATTTCAGGAATTCTGTCATTTTTAGAATCCTTTCATGTTCACTTGATTTAGGAAGATCAATAATTAAGCACTTGATTCACATCTATTGGAGCATGATTAATTGTTGGCTATTGATTTTGACTGTGTTTGAGTAGTCCCACAATTAGGTTAGTATATTAATTTTATATTTTAGTTAGCATAATTGTAATTTGCTTTGATTTTTAAACTCTAGTTAATTTGTCTGTCACTTTGTGTTTGTTCTCTATACAAGAGGGTTTAGAGTTTCTTCTCTAACAGGGTTATTTGTGAAATTGTTTAAACGTTGGGGTTTAAGTTTAAGGTAAAAGAAAGTTAAGGAGACAGAGTAAAACAAAAAACTAAAAATTTAAGGGGTAATTGGGAAAGCAAAATAGGGAATCTTAGGTAGTTATGCAAGAAGCTTCTAGAAAGGGATTAAACTGCAATAAGACAAAGGAAATCATGTCACATTTGGAGCTAAAAAGAGTAAATACAGAGGTTAAGGGGGCTGAAAATAAAGAAAGAATAGCTGAAGGAACAGCTGTATCAAAATTCTGTTAGAAAAGATGCTGAAAAATAGGAAGGATATCTGAAAAAAGGACTGTTGTCCAAAACTGTTAGAGAAAAGATGCTCTATTCCTTATTTTAAGGGCTGGGCATTCCCATATTATTCCCCATCTTTTGTGTACACTCACATTCTATATAAGACTCACTCACACACTCATTTTAGGAGGTTGATCTCTGCATTCCTTTAAGAAAAAGAAAACTCATTGATTTCTGCATTTTCAAAGAACACATTCCCCTCATTTGACAATGATTTTTCTGCATCTTCCAGAGAATTCCATCTCCTCTCAACATTTATATTTTGCATTATTCATAAAAACACACTCGGTTATTTTATATTATCTGGAAATTCCAAGCTTAAGTGAGTTTTGATTTACTGATTCCAGTTCTTATTCTGCTGTTTCTTTTATCTCTGTCTTTATTTCACTCATTCAAGCTTGCTTCAAGGCTGGGTACACATCTATGAACTTGTACGATTTGGATTTTAGCATAATCAGAATTCTTTGTTTCTTTTATGAAATTCAGGTGTATTGTTGTGTTCATTTGATTATTTATGCTTAAATATGTTGTGAAGTGTTTGAATAATGCTTTAGTGTTAACAACTAAGTGGTCTGAATTACAATTCATTAAAAAATATTTGCTTTAGATTGATTTTCTCTTTTCATTCTACTGCTATTTGTCATATAATCATTTCAGGCTTGGTTGGAAGTCTCTAACGACGAACGTGATCTAATTGGTTGAACGCTTGGATGTTTGGTTATGGCAACATTGAGAGGTCTGTTTGTAAGTGTGAATATGCAACAAATTCACGTTTGTTTTTAAGGTCTTGTTTGATTTACCATATGATGACGAAGAGAAAGTGAATGTCATGAGTAAGTGTTTAAGTATAATGTAAGAAAATTTAGGGAATGATTATAACTTGCTGGAACAGTTGTTTGATACAGATATAACACATGAACGTCTTCCCTAATACTTCTTTGTTTATTCTGAATTTTCAATAATTTCTATGATGTTGTCCAGGCCATTGTAAAATATTGCGAGCCTGTTATTTGTAGAATTAATGAGCAAACATAGATGAATTGGAAACTACATGAGTGCTTGTGTAGATTTCAATGAAGTTACAGCTGTGATTATTAGAATACTAGCCAAATGCAATGATTACATAATACTAAATTTATTTTTGCTTGTGATAGAATTGCGTAAATTCAATTGAATTATCCATTTTTATAATTTTGATCCTTAAGTTTGGATATCTGAAATTGTATCTGTTTGAATGGTAATGATGCTATCATCGTAGGTTGTCTTTCAAGTCGTTAATTAGCTATAAATTTGCATAAATCATGTATGGTCGTGGGTTGTTGGGCCGTTTCTTTCAGAACGCTAAGCCCGATAACAAGTTAGTTGAAGTTATATATAATAAAGGAGTTCACATGGACTCAAACATGAGCTATGGGCTGGCCCAAAATGTTGTGGCCCACTTCAGGAGCCTTTAATGACCCATAAGCTCCTGAAAGCCAGCATAAGGAGACTGATTGTGTTAATTTGACCCAAACAATTCCCTATGAGCATAAGCTCAAGTTTCCTCTTAATTATTCAAAACCCACAGACGTCAATGAGAACCGATAGTCACGTATCACCTAAAAGTAGCCCCCAATTGTTAATAGTCGGTCTTTTCTTAGACTATAAATCAGACCCTCATACATAGTCTCAACCTTTGGAAATTAGTTAAAATTTTGAATATTCATAGAATGCTTTAGGCGCGTTCTAATCTACTATTATGATTATGTACATGTTCGTGTAACATATTTACAATCCCAAAATTAAATCAAGGTACGTGTTCGCGCGACATTGGCCAAAAACAATCTTAATAATTAATAAGGAGTTATTGATTGTGTACACATAGCGTGACATGATTTTTAGCAAACTAAATAAACAGATTCACACACACGTGATTTATTTCAAAAGATATTCCATAATGCCATAATTAAAAGCGGTAAAAGGTAAAAATACAGAAAGATTCAAAATACATAGTTAAACAATCAATTGGGTGCTACGTATGATTAAAGCGATCGTGCTAAAACTACGGAATTCAAAAGTGTCTCACACCTTCTCCCCGGTTAACAAAATCTCTTACCCGATCTTCTGTGTTCGCGGACCATAAATAGAGTCAATTCCTCGATTTGGGATTTTGAAATAAACCGGTGACCTGGAACACCATAATAAATATTCCAAGTGGCAGCTTTAAATTAAATAAATAATCCCATTTCGAATAATGTCACTTAAATTGGAAAAACTCCCTATTCTTCGGAAACCGGAGGTGTGACAGTAATTATATAGTATACAATTTATTTACAACTTATCTACCACTTTCGTACATCATTCTTACCCAGTTAAATACAACTACAACATCATACAACTTAAATACAATTTTTATATAAATTTTATATAATATAACTTTTATATGTATTTTGTATATGATTAGTATATATTTTGTATGTAGTGTGTTCTTCTTCCTCTCTGAAATTCCAATAAAAACTTCCTCTCTTAATGTAATTTGGATACATATCAACAACTTTATATAAAAAGATTGTATTTATAACTTAAAATAGAAATTTCATACAACAACTCATACATTATACAACTATTCTTCAACTTTCATACAACATTCAAATAAAAAATATATATATCTACAATTGAATACAATTTACATACAACTATAATACAACTTTAATACAACTTTAATACAATATCGTAACTATTGTATGTCACGTCTTCTTCTTCTTCTTCTTCTTCTTCTTTCAATTGAAATTCAGCTAAAATCAAATCTAATCTTCACCAAGCACCCTCAAAATTGAGATATAAACTCCAAAGAATATTTCAATTGTTTGCAACAACACCCAATCCAAACAAACAATAGTTTTTGAAAATCCAAATTCAAATTCAAAGCTTCGTAGCTTTTTAAAACTCTATATTATAACAATTGAAATTCATTGATGAATTTTCTGGAAAAAAAAAAGAATAAAAAGCAGAGAAAAACGAAGAAAGAAATTCGGGAAAAAACAGAGAAGGAGAGAGAGAGAGAGAGAGAGAGAGAGAGAGAGAGAGAGAGAGAGTGAGAGAGAGAGAGCGCAGGAATGGGGATTCCCTATTCAATTCCTAATATAAAGGGATACTCATTAATACTAATTTGTATATAATTGATAAATTGTATATGCCCATGTAATTAAGTTAAAACTTGATTCGGGAGGGTAATAAAGTTTAATATGTAGTATAGAAAGGTCAAAATCCATTAACAAATTGAAGAAAAAACAAAGCCCATCTTGTCTTAGCCCATTTATTTGTTTTGAAGGGGGAAGTGTACAGTTAGCCACTAACTATAGATGTCTTTACTCTTTAGCTACTATTTAAAATGTATTTACTCTTTAGCCAATGCTGAATAATTTTTTACTCGCCCCGACGAAAATACCCCTGTACTAGACATGGGTGATGTGTAAATATTAAGGACATGATCCTTAACTTCATGAATGCTGTGTAAATATTAAGGACAACGAGTCCTGAATTTGCACCTTCCGTTGTTAAACTTTAGGACATCACGTCCTTAACTTCATATAAATATTAAGGACATGGCGTCCTTAACTTCATGTGTGCAGTGTAAATGTTAAGGACATCATGTCCTTAATATTTACACAGCACTCATGAAGAAAGGGTAAAAATATCTTTGCGTATTATAGAGTAGTGGCCATTTTTGCACAGCATTAAAAATACTGAATAAACATTAAATACCATATTAAAAAGTGGTTATCTCACACCATTTCTACTGTTTTGAAGCCCTTGCCAAGAAGAAGGATTTCAGCCCAATTAAGAAATTATGAGAGTGAGATCATAATATCTTGAATCCTTCGCCGTTGTGGCTATGAGATGAAAGGTAGGTTAAAGTTGAAATAAAGATAATTGAATAGGTCTGATCATGTACCACCAAGATTTACCGTTTCCCCTTTTCCAATCATGTCTAATAAGAATAAATCTCTTTCAAAATAGGGCAGAAATGGACAAAATATATTAATTCGACATCCAAGATCAATTGTAACTTAGCATAATATCAAGAATTTCTTCCTCTCTTTTTTTTCATTCATAAGGAATAAATAAGCATCTTCAATACCTTTGTTTCATCTATCATAAGTACTCAAATCATAGTCTTAACGGTATTATTTATGATGAAACTCTTAAAGTTATATCTAAACAAAGTACTAATAATAAGTACTTATTTTGGTAACTTCCTGAGGTTAAGAGAATTATCATGGCTCCATAAACCGTAAAACAATAAATATTCAGTATAATCTCATAAGTTGGATCTTGTGTACCTAATATAATCTTGGAAATAGGGTCTATAAAATTGAACGACTTATGCTGCCTCACGCGAAGAAACTAAATGGATTCTGTTATTTTCAGCGGAACTGATACTTAGAATTCAGAAGAATAAGGCAAATAAACCTCTACCACAAATTAAACTGCACCTGTTATGTAAAATAGTGAGCATAAAATAAATTCAATATAATATCGGCCAAGAATAAAACCCGAAATAAGTAGGTAAGAATTTAATGCATTTATATGACAAATGTCTCATGAACTAAAGACTGGTAAGGGTGTCACCTAAGCAGGTCAGCATTCATCTCTAATTCCTATCTAATTCTGTCACAATTCACCCATATTTTTTTTGTCTTTTCCCTTCTCCTGAAAAATAAGCTCGTACGTGTTTTTTCTTTTATTTACTTCTTTGGGATTAGAAAGCAAGAATCAAACATTGACCAGCTATAAGATGCACAAACTATTAATACTCTCAACAATCACTCAATTTTCATGTGTATACTAATTAATATAGAAAGAGTATATTTGTTTTTTTTAAACCAACTTATTCAATTTTAAAATACTTTTAGCATTTGTTCTCTTAGAATGAGTATTAAGTCTAGAAAATTGCTAATTTTCTAGCAGTCTCTGTGAAGATTTATTCTTTTATCTTATGAAAATTTGTATATATATATATAACCCTTTCCAGTTATCATGTCCATGTGAGTGGCTAGTCACAAAAGTCAAGAAGTAAATGCACTTGAAAAATATTTGAAAAGAAGACAGACATATAGAGCTTAATTTGTATACTCTAGCGAGTTTATGGACTTTTAATCTAACATGTCAACTCAATTGAAAAACCAAAAATAAAATTGTATCATGTTGAATAACGTATATATATATTGAATTTAAGTTTCACTCACTAGCAATGTAAATTATTTTGCTCGTTCAAATTTAATTGGTTTAGTTAATAGATTATTCGGGGAGTTTGATTTAATAGTCCATTATCAATATTCAATATTCTTTTAGTTGTAGGACTTTTTTCACAAAAATCAGTTAATAACACATGAGATGAGTACATGTAAAGCATATAAAATTTTGTAGGATCATTTTCTTCGGTTCAAATGATATTGGTCATACGTCATTTCCTTTAACTTACTCATATTCTTTTTTCTGTGTCATTAGTTCTTAGTATACACTGTACAAACTTACCATATGATACCTTCAGAAATCGGATTGTCTAAATAATCTAAACTTAAATTTAATTATATATAGCTTTCTCAAAGTCATGTCCTACCACCCCACATTTGAATACTACACATATAGTGATCTCTTAAATTCGTTTTGTTGAGCAGTTGGGATTAAAAATGTAGAAGAGAAATAAATGTAGATCGAGATCCTTTTGTTATTGTCAACTTTTTACGAGATTACACTATGCACGGAGAAGTAAACGACCATTAACTTAAATAATATTTTTCAAAATATGATAATTTAGAGCATATATGCACTAAAATATTACTATTCAAGAATTAAAACTTTTCGATTTCCTACCCTGGCAATCCTTAGATAGGTTCATTCTCTACTTTACCGTATTTTATCTGTTGAACTTCGAGATCACTTGAACAGAACTGTGATTATGCAATTATAATGAGCAATCACAATCTAGTAAATATCTTGTTGTATATAATGACAGTTGTTCAATACTTAAAAAAGAGAGTCAAACGAAGGCTCAAGGTTCATGTTTACCTAATCCAAACCTAGAATCTTAAAATTTGTCATTCTGTTTGTTTTCAAAATTTTGCATTATAGAGTTTTTAGCTTTTGCAGTATAGTGGAGTTCTTAGCTTTACTCAAAAAGTGATTATAAACTAATCTTATTATAAATAGTTATATGTAGTTATCTTTTAGATGATTGATAGTATATGTTCTTTTTTATATTATCATAGTATAAAAAAGTTAAACTTAAAAAAGAGAGGGAGAAAGAGAGAAGAAAACAAACAAATTTATTTATTTAATTATTTTTTTGGAGAAAGCTAAAAAAAATGTTATTAAACAAAACATAAGCGGACCGCAGACCGCATTCCTTCTCCTTTCTCTCCACGGCCTAACAACTCCAACTATCTTTTCCCCATTTATTCTTCCAGCAAGTACGCTTCAAAAAAACTTAACACTACCAACAAATAATGTTTTCTTGGCTGAGCCCAGTTGCCTTATACGGCGGCTTCCTCCGCCTTTGCCTCACCGGTGCCGGCCTAATTTCTCAATCCATGCAAATTGACGACGAAACCACCATCTATTTTTGGGGTCCAAAACCAATTATTACTCCATCATCAAAACCCCAAAAACCATCACTTATCTTAATTCACGGTTTTGGTCCTCACGGAGTTTGGCAATGGCGTCCACAGATAACGTTCTTCTCTAACGATTTCGATATATACATTCCTAACCTCGTATTCTTCGGCCGTTCTACGACCAAATCTTCCGACCGGTCTGAGGTTTTTCAAGCAACTTGTGTTATTAAACTCCTCGAGAAAATTGGAGTTGAAAAATGTTCTGTTATTGGGACTAGTTATGGTGGATTTGTAGCGTATCACATGGCGAAAATGTGGCCGGAAAAGGTAGAAAAGGTAATTATAGCAAGTTCAGGGGTTAATATGAAGAAAAAGGATAACGGTGAGTTACTGAAGAGGGCTAAAGTTGAAAAGATTGAGGATTTGCTGTTGCCGGCGACGGCGAGTCAGCTCCGGACGTTGATTACTTTGTCTACTCACCGGCGTCCGCCGTACCTGCCGGACTTCTTGTTCAGTGATTTCATCAACGTAAGCTTATTACCATACCGCGTTAATTTTTACACTATCATAACATAATTTACATGTAACTAATCTGGAGATTAGCAAGTGGAAAAATAATTTGCCATATACTGTTAAAAAATATACTGAATCAATATTGATAAGTTAAAATATTCATTGCTCCCACTGTTCAAATTCTCCTGTTCTTTGATTAATGTGTAAAAATTATTTTTGATCCCTTAACTTTGTCTTAAAAATCAAATTTCTCCTCCACCATTAAGAATAAATATTCTGTTCCTCCTAACTCAATTGTATTTTTAAAATACCTATTTTACCCTCAATCTTATTAGCCTTGATCGTTTTATTAAACCTTTTTAATATTACGATATTTTTCTTAATTTATGTTATGGATTTATCTATAACGAAAATATTTTTAATTTTAAAAAAAAAGTGAAAATGATAATCAATCATATATAATTTATTGAAATTGATTAATGAAAGAAATGGACGCAGTTGAAATATTAGAATAAAAGTTATTATTAATATCAATTAAAATAATAATTAAAAATAGAGGTAAATTTGATAATAACTTCCTAAAAGAGTAGGTATTTATACCTTAGATGTTCTTTAAGTTACAATTCAGAAATATTTCGAATGAAAATAAAAATTTCTCTCGCGTACACGCGCGCGCGCATACACACACGCAGAAACACATAATAAAGAATAAAAGAGAAAGTAAAACTTAATTGTATACTTAATATTAAAGTAATAATAGAAGCGATAAATTTTGTTACAAATTCATAAAAGTACTATTCTAGTTAATGTTTATTGAGCTTTAATTATCAAATTTATACTCCTTCCGTTTTAATTTAAATAACACACTTTCCTTATTAGTCTGTTCCAAAAAGCATGACGCATTTTTATATTTAGAATAATTTAACTTTAAACTTTTCATTTTACCCACTTTACCTTTAATGAGAAGCTTTTATAGTCATACAAATATCATGACCCTACTAAGCTTTTGCACCTTAAGCTTTTAGCACCACATGTTTCAAAAGTCTTCTTCTTTTTTCTTAAATTTTGTGCCAAGTCAAATTACATCATCTAAATTGAAACTGAAGGAGTAATAAGATATTTAAATTGGTAAAACACTTAACACTTAGCTAAAAATAAAATATATCTTACATAATATAATAAAAAATTATATGCACAAAGGAGGAATTGAAAATGTCAAAGGTAAGATAGAAAATGCACATGATAAGAGGACCAGGATGTCTATTTTTGAATGTTGGAGGAGGAATTTGATTTTAAGGCAAAGTTGGAGATCAAAATGATTTTCACCCTTTGATTAATTATCTGAGTTTGAGTTTCTTTTAATTACCAATTGTTGGTTTAAAATTGGGTGAAAATCATTTACATTTCCCAAGTTTTCTTTGAAAATCAAACACATCGTCTAACTTTGAGCAATAATCATTCTCATCTTCATATTAAATTTAACTTTTGAAAATGCCTATTTTACGAGACGTTTATCTCTTCTTCTTCTTTTTTGTTTTAATCTATGTTATGAACCCCAAAAAATGAGAAGTAGTAATCAAGCATAATGGCATTTAATAATAAGAAATAAGAAAAATAAAAAAATTTACAATAAATAATTGCTTGAATCAATAATTTTATTGCAATTAAAACTCAATCTATTTGTTAAATTGAGAATAAAAAAGTGTGAGAACTTTATAAAGTAATAAATGCATGAAATAAAAAAGGGTGAAAATATAGGTAAATTTTATAGCAAATTCCTAAAAGTTGTCTATTTATACGTGACATGATTTTTTTTACAATTTAGAAAAAGATTTTATAATAACAATTAGAACTCAAAAATTTATATACACAGTGAAGAATAAGATAAAAAGTAGAACGCAAAGTCTCACCGACACACACATACATACATTATATGCATATTTAATATACGTGATATTTAAATAATAGTCATAAAAGTAATAACGGATTTATAATAAATTTATAATATGATTATTCTATTTATAATATCAATGAACTAAAAAATATCATATATAATAAAAAAAATTATTACATATATAAAAAAAATTAATAATATCAAGGATAAAATAGACTTTGCGATAGGATAGAAGGATGAGAATGACTAATGTTTTAAGTTGGGAGATGAGTTTAATTTTTAAAGCAAACTTGAGGATTCAAATAATGTTCACCTATTAAAATTTGACGTTAGATTTTGCAATTTGAAATACTTTTGCTTAATAATTGCATGAAAATATTAGTAATAGATGCTGAAATTATTTCACTTTTGGATATTAAAAAAAGTATTTCTAAGTATTATCAAAAAAAAAAAGTTTTGTTTAATTAACTCTTAAAAAGCATAAGGTGGTGAATTTTTTGGGATAGTGTGAGTAATCTTTAACCTTTTCCTTTATGCGCAAAGATTGAGTGTAAAGTTCTGCATACCTTTTCTTTTCACATTTCCTTATTTTCCTCCTTTGGTCGTACTATACTAATATATGAGTTTGAATTTGATTTCCTTAGGTTAGTTTTGCAATAAATATTTGTAAAATGCTTAGAAACAACTAAACAAGGCACGAGTCCTTAAGATTTAGGTACATTATTTAGAAGTATTGAAAATAATCAGCTATATATTTCCATTCTTTCATAAATAATCAATCTTGTCATTTAACGAATGAATCGATAATGTAGCAGTTGAAGAAAAAATAATAAGAATGAAAAGACTCTTAACAAATGAATTTTTGTTTCCTTTGGAAGAAGCGACAGATAGAAGAGAGGTGTATGAAAAATTTACTTAAAATAAAGCAAGGCCAGTTGTATCTGTCAAGAAGGTTTAAGCAAAGTTGTAGTTTGGTAGGTACAACTCTTTTATATTGCATTTTTTCCTGGACCACTTTGTAAAGTAATTAAATTGAAAAGAGCATAGCTACCACCTATCAACTTAAGATCATCCAAAATTAATTGATTCTAAGAATCTGCATCATTCGAAAAAGCATGGGAAAAGAAAGGAAAATGAAAATAAAATATGACATTGCATTTGATATGACAAAAATAGTTCGTGAAAAAATATTTAGCATGAGAAAGTCAATTTTTAGTGCTTGATTACTAGAGAAATGTGTTCCTTCATAAATGGCCAAATGACTTTTTCCACTTATTGGGTAGCTCATTTTCCGTAAAACTATCTTAATTTTAATTCACATTATTTGATCAGTTAGACATTGTTATTAATCTTTAGTAAACACTCTTTGATTTGATAATAAATTATTAATTTTTAGTACGTAGTATTTTCATTCACCAACTAAACACCGAAAAATATTTTTTAGAAAAGTATTTTCCAATTATCTAGGAAAATGTTTCTCATAGCTAAGAAAATGTGTTATTTGAATGACTTGTCGTACCAAACACATTCGAAAAGAAAATGAGCTTACCAAAATCGTCTTAAAAAGGATTCATATATTATGTTACAGGACATGGTCAGTTGACTTTGTTGTACACATTAAATATAAATGTGTGCTATCGTATATTTTGAATTTTTTGTGCATGAAATATTCCACCCGTTTGGGTATTTTTCGTTTCCGATTTATTTCCGTCCTTTTAATTTTAAATAAGGAGCTAAAACTCTATTGATAATTGCAACAAAAATTGCGTATACTTGGATGCAGAAATTATATGTGGAAAATAGGAAGGAGAGGCTGGAACTCTTAAAAGGGTTAACCCTTGGAAGAGATGACACAGTAGATATAGCTCCACTTCAACAGGTCTCTACATTCTTAATTATCTTTTTTTCCTTTTCTATCGTCTAACATTCATACCTTTCTTTATTTGTGTAGCAAGTATTGATTGTGTGGGGAGAGCATGATCAGATATTTCTACTTGACAAGGCAACTGAACTCAAGGAGTATGTACTCTCTCTATCAACTCATCAACCAATATTAGTGTTTATTTTATCTTCATATTTGCCTATTCTATGAAAATCATAAATGCATTATTAATATACAATAAACAATGAATACTTATTTATCACCATTAATTACTACTAGTATACGGTAGGGCAGTTTAAAACAAATTATTTGAAAATCAGAAGTGCACAAGTATAGGGAGCGGGTTAAATGGAAATTTAGAGAATAATAATATGTTAAACTCGTCAACTTTAGCTAAATAGGGAGTACAATAGTGGTAAAAAAATGAAAAATAAAGAAGAAGAAAAAGATACATGAGAAAGCTTAAACTGAGACAGGGTGGGGATATGAAATTAATCAAAGCAGAGGATCATTAATTTTGAGCAATTTCAACAATTAATCGGATAGTTGCAGTCCGTCTTTCTTTTGCTACAGTGGAGTGCAACAATAAAATATATCCAATATAACAGATGCATTTCTGACTTCAAAACGTAACCTCTCTGAAAATAGTAGATTTCTCATTTTTCTTGTCTAATGGTTAAAATCTTGGATGAAATGTGCCTAAATGGAGCAACATGTACAGTGATAGATTCAAGCAACATATCCTAGCTTACTTGGGATCGAAGCATAGCTTTTGTTTTCTTGTTTAATAAGTTTTGCTTGACCCTCGACGGTAATCATGTGCTTCAACCAAGAGAATTGCATTGTAACCTAGCTTTGATGGCTATAGACGAGTGGTGTTTTTTAGATACTGCAACCAAAAATAAAACGACTGGGGGCCAAATATATTCATGTACTATTACAAAATGTTTAAATGTATCATTCGTTATATTTTGGATTCAAATATACTACTACCGTAATACTATTAGTTCAAGTATATCCTTTTTCTGTTAAATTTGTCCAAATTCAACTGTACTGTTTTACGGGTAAACAGTTTGGTGCCTACCGTGGAGCCTAGACAGTCGTGCAATTAAATTGATCTTTGTCTTTTTTACTAACGTGATTTGATTATTTTGTCTTAGAAAAAATCACTAAAAATGGCAGATAACGCTGTTAACAACATGCACAACCCTGAAATTCGAGGGGATCAGCCTCATTTCGAGGATTCAATCAGTGACACCTGCAATAAGGGAAATGACGCCACGCTGGTGCATGACAGGCAGTACCCTCGACAGGTTCGGAAGACAACTCCGGATGATGCTGATGAGGAGCATGTCGTGGATGCGATGGGGTCCTGCAAGAGCAACAAGCGATCATTCTAGGCCATCTAACGCAGCAGGATAAGGTTATGACGAAGCTGAAGCAGGCGCTATCGGGGCTTCAAATAATACAAACAGATGAGATCTAATTCCTCCCGGTGTTCCCGCAAACCAAACAACGCAGAGAGTCGATAACAACACTCCCAGGGGTGAAGTTGGCTCCGAAGGAGCTGGGGGGAGCAGATCCGATCTCAACAACGAGAACGACCCGTTCAAGAATGAACTTTTACGATTTATGAGGGAAGTAAACTCTCACATGGACCAAATCCCGGGCGTGCCACCAGTGTTGAAAGGCTCGGACTGGAAGAAGTATACTCAATTGTCATACAAGCCGAGTGCGGCACCAGAACTAATCCCGAAGCGGTTCAAAATACCTGAAGTGTCAAAGTATGACGGGACTTTAGACCCACAGGAGCATATTACCACCTACACAACGGCGGTAAAAGGAAATGATTTAGCTCCTCACGAAATTGAATCTGTGTTGCTAAAGAAATTTGGAGAAACTCTCACGAGGGGAGCTCTAACGTGGTATTCATTATTACCCGAGCATTTCATAGATTCCTTTGAGATGCTCGCGGATTCTTTCATTATGGCTCATGTCGGGGCCAGAAAAGTACAAGCCCGGAAGGCTGACATATTCAGGATCGCGCAAGGAGAATTCGAATTATTACGAGAGTTCGTTACCTGATTCCATAAAGAAAGAATGTTTCTGCCGGCTATCCCAGATGAATGGGCAGCTGAAGCATTCACCAAAGGATTGAATCCGAGAAGCTCAGACGCTTCCCGGAAGCTAAAGGAGAGCCTACTTGAGTTTCAGGCAACAACTTGGTAGATGTCCACAACCGGTACGAGTCAAAAATAAGGATCGAAGATGACCAGGTCGGTTCTACGTCATCGGCCAAAGAACGGGAGAAGAGCAGAGAAAAATCAAAGGATGACTACGACGCAGACAGACGAACTTCGAGGGGCTGATTTTTGCCTTACGAGTGGATTGAAGGCCATGGCAGAAACTTCCGGGCAGCAAACAAGTTCACCGCTGATAGAGGGACCAATCGTGGTCGAAATAATAAACCACTTCAGGATAAAAAGACATCAGGGTCTCGGGATCCTTTTTACCCTAAGTTATCGGAATATAATTTCAACGTCAGTATAATGGAGTTGGTGTCAGCCATGAGAAACATTAAAGAGGCACGATTCCCGAGACCTATAAGATTCGGTTCCAGCTAGAGGGATCCTGACTTATGGTGTGAATACCATAGGATGAACAACCACTGAACAGGGACTGTCGACACTTCCGGGAAGAGGTGGCAACACTATTGAAGAATGGCCATCTCAAAGAATTCTTGAGTGACCCAGCTAAGAACAATTATGGTCGTAATAGAGACAATGCTGAACCTTCAAAAGCAGGAGAAGAACCCCCATGCCAAATGATCAATATGATCGCCGGAGGGAATGAAATTAACTGGCTCACCTTTTCGGCAGCGAAGAAGACGAATGTATCAATAACTCATAGTAAAAGACTCCGGGAAGACGATATCACTTTCACGGAGGAGGACGCAGACGGATTGCTGTTACCACACAACGATGCAGTGATAATTTCTTTAAAGGTGTTGGATTTTAAGATTAAACGTATTCTAATGAATCCAGGAAGTTCGGGTAATATCATACAATGGAGAGTATTCGAGCAAGTTAAACTCACCGGAAGCATTATTCCGGCAACAAAGCTCCTGGCTGGATTCAATCTCGCGAACGTGATGACCCGGGGAGAGATTTTGCTGCTCACGAACGCTGAAGGAGTAATGAAAACAACTCTCTTCGAAGTAGTAGATGGTGACATGGGATACAATATCATCCTGGGAAGGCCATAGTTACACGAGATGAAAACTATATCCTCAACATATCACCACTGAGGTTTCTAACGCCCGAAAGAATCAAGCAGATAAAAGGTGATCATCCAGCAGTAAGGGAGATGAATGCAATTTCGGTTTCCAGTAGCAAAGGGAAGGAGCACACAGCATAGCAATTACAGGAATCGACACCTAATCCCGAGCTAGAAGAAGTTAGCCCGGGAGCGGAGTCGTCAGAACATTATCAGGTGCCGAGATATTTCCAAGTTCTAGAAGAGACGGATGGAACGAAGTCCACGGCGGAGGAACTGGAGCAAGTTGCATTGTTCAAAGAATTCCTAGAAAGAAAACTTCATTTGGGGACAGAACTGCACCCGGAGCTCAGCTCTAGTTTTATTGAATTCCTTAAATTTAATGTCGATTGTTTTGCATGGTCGCACGAGGATATGACAGGTATCCCGAGGGAAGTAGCCATGCACAAGCTGAGTTTGGATCCCAACGTACCTCTGATAAGACAAAAGAAACGCCATATTGCTGAGGCCAGGAATAAATTCTTCAAAGAAGAGGTAACCAGCTTGCTTAATATCGGTTCGATCCAAGAGATAAGATATCCAGACTGGCTAACCAATGTAGTAGTAGTTCCTAAGAAGAACAATAAATTTCGCATGTGTGTAGACTATAAAGACCTTAATAAGACGTGCCCAAAAGACTCGTTTCCACTACCAAATATTGATCAAATGATTGATGCCACGGCCGAGCATGAGTTAATAAGTTTCCTCAATGCTCATTCCGGGTACAACCAAATCAAGATGAACCCGAAAGATCAGGAAAAGACTTCGTTTATAAAATTTTTTAATACATATTGTTACAATGTGATGCCCTTCGGGTTGAAAAACACCGGAACCACTTATCAACGACTCGTAAATAAGATGTTTGAAAAGCAAATAGGAAAGACTATGAAAGTTTATATAGATGATATGCTCGTTAAGTCTTTGAATGCAGGTGACCACCTTAAGCATTTGCAATAAATATTCGACATCCTGAGGAAGCATAACATGAAATTTAATCTAGAGAAGTGCGCGTTCGGGGGCAATTCTAGTAAGTTTCTGGGATTTCTGGTATCACAAAGGGAATTGAGGTAAATACTGACAAAATCAAGGCCATAGAGGATATCCCAGATTAATTGTCGACCGTAAAGGAAGTCTGAAGGCTCACAGGAAGATTAGCAGCTTTGAGCAGGTTCATTTCCCAGTCGTTGGAAAAAATCTCATCGCTTCTTCACACTGCTCAAAAAGAAAAATAATTTCGAATGGACACCAAAGTGCTAGCAGGCTCTGAGGGACCTGAAGAAGTACTTATCAAGTCCTCCATTGATCTCAAAACCAAAAGAATGTGAAACATTTCTAGTCTACCTCGCGGTTTTTGAAGTTGCGGTAAGTGCGGTTTTAGTTTGGGAGGACGAAGGTACGCAATTTCCCATTTATTATGTTAGCAAAATTTTAACGGGAGCAGAAACTCGCTACCCACATTTGAAAAAACTAGCCTTAGATCTCATAGTCGCCACTCGGAAGCTAAGGCCCTACTTCCAATGCCACCCGATAGATGTGGTGACTACTTTCCCTTTGCGGAACATCCTCCATAAACCCGAGCTCTCGGGCAGATTGGCCAAATGAGCCGTCGAAATGAGTGAGTTCGACATAGAATATAAACCAAGGACTACAATTAAGTTGCAAGTCTTGGCTGACTTCGTGGTCGATTTCAGTCCGAGACTATTGCCTCTGGCAACCAAGGAGGCAGTAATAGTGTTGGAATCGACATCGGAGGTTTGGACCTTATTTATGGACGGACCTTCCAACGTAATAGGGTCCAGACTCAAAATAGTCTTAATCACGCCTTCGGGGGAAACCTTAAGGCAAGCCATCAGAACGATCCCTTTAACTAACAATGAAGCAGAGTATGAAGCTTTGATTGCAGGGCTCGAATTGGCCCCGGGACTTGATTCCGAGGTTATCAAAATCAAATGTAACTCGCATCTAGTGGTAAATCAGGTCTACGGGATCTTTGATACCAAAGAAGAATGTATGCAACAATATGTGGTAAAGGTCCAGGCTCTTTTGGCACGATTTCGGGAGTGGTCAATTACTCATATCCCGAGGGAGGATAACACAGAAGCGGACGCAACAATACGTGGTAAAGGGATCGGAGTCCGGGACGGTAGTGCAACTGATGAACTCAGTCCTGGATATGGATGGTAACTATGAGGTAAATTCGACTAGTCTGGTCTGGGACTGGAGAAATAAAATAATCGACTATCTCGAGCATGGAAAGTTGCCCGAAGAGCCCAAAGCATCACGGGCGTTACGCGCCAAAGCTGCACGTTATAGCTTCAAGAGAAGCCAATTGTATAGAAAATCCTTCCAAGGCCCGCTAGCCTGGTGCTTAGGAGCGTCAGAAGCTAATTATGTCATGAGAGAAGTCCACGAAGGGATATGCGGCAATCATTGGGGCACAAATTCTTTGGTGCTGAAGTTGGTACAGACAGGATATTACTGGCCTCGCATGGAACAAGACGCCAAAAACTTCGTACGAAAATGTGATAAGTGCCAACGCTATGCACCACTAGTATACCAGCCGGTAGAACCCTTACATTTAGTTTTGTCCCCATGGACGTTCATGAAATAGGGGATGGACATCGTCGGACCACTACCACCAGTTCCCGAAAAGGTAAGGTTTCTTTTAATTCTGACTGACTATTTTTCTAAATGGGTGAAAGCAGGTCCTTATTAGAAGATCGGAGAATGCGAAGTGGTCGATTCCTTGTGGAAAAATATAATTTGCAGGTTCGGAATACCAAAAGAAATAGCACGCGACAATGGGCCACATTTTATCGGTGCACAAATTACAAAGTTCATCGAAGATTTGAAGATAATGAGGATCACATCTACTCCTTATCGTCTGAGCGCAAACGGTCAAGTGGAGTCAACAAACAAAGTGATTATTCATAACCTCAAGAAAAGGTTGGAAGCAGCAAAAGGCAAATGACCCGAAGAATTGCCCGGAGTTCTATGGGCCTATCGAACAACGGCCAAATCGAGCACAGGAGAAACTTTTTTTTCCCTTGTGTACGGTGCTGAAAACCTAATCCCGGTGGAAGTAGGTGAACCCACTTTGAGATATTTTCGGGCAGATGAGAATCGAACAATGTAGCAATATTAATCAACTTGGAATTGCTCGAGGAACATAGAGACTTGGCGCGTGTAAGAATGGAAGCTCAAAAGCAGATAATGGAGCGATATTATAATCGAAGAACCAACCTCTGTTATTTCAAAGTAGGAGACTTGGTTCTGAGGAAAGTAACCCAAAATACCTGGGAGCTTAACTCGGGGAAGCTAGGTCCAATGTGGGCAGGTCCCTACCGGATTTCAGCTATCACTAGGAAAGGTTCATACGAGTTGGAGAACCAGAATGGAGACAAGTTGCCTAGCAACTGGAACGTGGCACACCTCAAAAGATATTATTGTTGATGAACATTATTCAAGCCAAAAGTTATATGATGCACTCTTTTTCCTTTCGTTCAGTTTTTGTCCCATTTGGGTATTTCTGACAAGGTTTTTAACGAGGCAGCGATAGAAAGCATACTAGGAAGACAACATCAATAAGATCTTTGATAACAAGGCAAACAAACAAGTTTCTACTCGGGGACGATTAGATAATTTTTGGCTCGATAGCAAATTCCCACTGGGAAGTTAAGTTTGCTATCGAACAAAGGTTTACTCGACCGTTCACGAGCACAAAATACTAGAAGATTGTTAGATAACCTTTTGCTCGATAGCATGGATTCCTAAGGGGAAGTAAGGTATGTTGCCGAGTTAAGGATTATCTAGCAATTCATTGGTGGAATCTTTGAAGGCACAAGCTTCAAGTATTCTAATTTGCATTTTTCGCATTCGAACACTTAGGGGGGGGGGATATGAGGATACGGAAACATTAACTGCCAATCAACCAGGAAACGAAAATCCGGAAACAAAATGCATCATCGGTACCGGGGATTCGCAGCCAGCCCCGTAGAAACAAATTATGCAAGATAGCCACAAGTAATGGCAATTTCTTTTTAGCATAATAAATGCTTGTGTAATTTTGAAAATAGAAGGAATTATATGAAATGAAATCCTTTTGTTTTTATCTTGTTTCTTGTTTGAACGATGAACTAACTTTGTCATGTGAAAGTTAAATAAGTACTTCAAATGTTAGTGTCGTAATGAATAGGAAACGTCCTCTTCAAGCTCTTCAAGAGTACCGTAAATATAAGAGAGCCCTCTCTTATGAAAACCCTCATGTTAAAGGGTTGGTTTCGGAAGAATATGTGCCTGGAATCAAAATGCTTTCGAGGAAAAATACACCCGAAGACGTACACGAAAGGACGCAAAAAATAAACTTGTGCAAATACTTATAGAAACCCTCACGTAAAAGGGATAATGCTTGGAACTAAAGTGCTTCGAGGAAATGCATCCGAGACTACACATAGTAAAGCGTGAATAGAAAAACGTGCGCAGAATTTTTAAGCAAATGCAAAGGTTAAAAACTTGCATGGATATTCAAACGAAAGTAAGACTCAAACAATACTTGAGCAAAAATATGTCTTTATTTATAAGAACGTGCCAAAACGGTAAAAGTACAAAATGGGAAAAATAAAAGAAAAGCTAAACTATAGTGTCTCTGAAACCAAGAGGAAGAGAAGTGTCCGCATCCCCTGGGAGAAGTAGGTGGGTCTACCGATGGCTCGACGTTTTCCCTAGTCTAGTTTTCAGCATCGTCGCTCTTCGATTCCTCTTCAGTTCCCGAAAACTCAGAACCGAAGCCAGAAGAACCAGGAGCATCAGACTGCGCAAGGAGTCCATTTTTAGTAGCCAACTCAAGCTCTCGGGCCTAAGCAATTTCAGCATCGTAGTTAATGATACTTGTTTTGGCCTCTTCCAAGGTTTTTCTCCTCATGCTATACATGGCATAAGTTTTTTCGACAACGAGGGAAGCCGCTCGGTGCTTAAGTTCTTCTTTGAGTTGGGTAACCTCAGCAGAAAGGCTTTCCCGGGCGAACTTAACAGATCTAAGGCTAACATCAAGGTCATGGACGGTAGAACTAAAGAGCCTGTTGTGCTCGATATTTTTCTTGTACTTCTCTTCCAACTGGGCATGTTTCGCCCTCACAGCAGCAAGCTCTTCGATTTTGGAGTTCAAGGCTACTTCTAAGTCAGTCACTTTTTAGGCAGTAGCAGCCTCGCGCTCGGTTGCAGCAAGAACGGCGTCCTGGACTTCAGCCCATTTGGCCTTGGCTTCATAAAACCTAACCCTCGGCGGGCCAATTTCTTGGCTAAGGGTTACCACTTCTTGCTCGCTTTGCTGCAAACAAGCCTCCAAAACAACAGTCTTAGTAGCTTTGGTTTCTAGTTCCGAGAGGCGGAGAACAATTTGGTCTCGTTCCACCAAAAGCTGATTCCGTTCAGAAGTAGGTTCCTCCTTCTCACGAATCAACCTCTGAAGGCCCTCAGAAGCAAGAAAGTTGGTCTACAAAATAAGAAGAAGTAAAACTTAGAATACATTCATACAAAAATAGAAGAAATAACAAAGGAAGAAAGGAACGCACCACTGCGACATTATGCATGGCATTGTTCAACAAACACTCCTCCGAGAGTGCTTGAATCTTTTCCCAATCTTTCTCTGAAGCCAAAGGCTTCAGATAGTTAGCAAGCTCCACCGATCGGGAGAGCATGTTGCACCCGGTAAAGACTGAAAGGATAATTTTCCTCCTCCTTTATGGATCTTCGGAAGAGACAACATAATTTTGTCCCAAATTCCCATGAACTGGGGACTGGGAAGAGGAACACCCTCTCCATGGTCAGGTGCGGCCTGCGGAGATGATGTAGCAGTTGCTGATGGAAGAATGGATGAAGGTGAAAATGATGTAGCAGTTGCTGGTATTGGTGAAGGTGGAGATGAAGCTGATGAAGTCGAAGGGTGAGAAGCAGTTGCATCAAATGTAGTGCTAGTGGATAGATGCTCGCCAACCAAAGACGGCAGGAATCCGGTAGTCAGCCCCGCAGTACCGGACACAACACTTGGGGACCGAAAATGGGAGTTGGCATTATCTACCAAATCAAATTCTCCGCAAAATGCCGAGACATCGTCCTCGGTTGGTGTAACTGTCTCAATAGGTCGAGCATCTTGTTAAGATGATGAGGATCGTCGCCTTCTATGTAGAGAAGCTCCCTCATCACTAGCTTCATCATCATCATCATCAATTATCACATTGTCTATGAGCAGCCCCGAAGGAGGACCAGTTACCATCGCCACTGGAGATGACTCGGGGGCATCAATCTTTGCCCTCTTATTCTTTTCCCCAGCCGCGGAGGAACGTCTTTTCTTCGGTTGTTTATCCTCCGACCGGGGACTCCGTAAAGAAGTGTTTGCACCCGAAACAGGCCCAGGATACATGTTCGAGTAAGTACCTCCTGAAGCGGCTTCGCTGCATCAGCAAGATCAGCCAAGATGTCCTCCTTAGGGACAACAACATAGCCCGCAGGTAGATCTAATTTCGTAAACAAGTCAGAAGGGTTCGACCAAGTTCTCCATATAGAAAAAAAATGGAAGTAAGGTAAGTTAAAATTACTATGATTTTTGACCTTCCACCCGTATTTAAGGGTCAGTTCTTTCCACAAACGAGTTTTGGGCGCCGTGACGTCCAAGATCTTCTGAACCCATCAGTCCAAGCTTTCCACCACCGGTGGGATCCATCGAGTTGCTGAAACATGCGAAGGGTGAAGAGTCGATACGACCATAGAAGAATATTTAGTGAAAGAAAATATATTAAATAAAGATCTTACGAGTGCGGTTCCAAGTGGCCGGAAAGGATGAAGCCGCTATCGCAATGAGATTATTGGTGGCAACTGCAACGAACCGTTCCCTCTACCCACAGTTGTTATCATCATTCATGCTTGTGGTACTGAGTCTTCTTGGGATGATGGAACCTACCATTGGAGGAGCAGAGTCCTCGGCTTTGTTCTTATTCTTTGAAGAATTGGCACACTTGGAGGAAGAAGCCATTGAATAAGAAAAAGGAAGAAGTTTTTATTTGAAGAGAACTAAAGAAAGGAAGGAGAACAAAGATGCAAATTAGGAGCTCGAGAAATTATGAAGTGCAAAGGAAAAGAATGATGCGTATAAGTAAAATGTTGGCGGCTAAATTCATGGCCATGATTACCTCGATAATCACCAAAAGCTGTGCTGAATCGTGGGATGCGTGCTCGGAGCATTAAATGCGGAGAGACGTGCGTCTAATCAACTGTCAGAAGCCTTCAGAGGAAGTTATAGTGATTCATGCCAAAAGAGTGTTTCTACCAACTTTCCGGTAATACAAAGTTATGTTACCAGAAAGTAGGGGGACTATCTGTATGGAGTGAAATATGATATGACATGTGGTCATCTAAAGGAAAGACACGTGGAACCCAAGACGGGGATGGTCGAAGACTGAACGCAGCCATTCCGCTTGTCACCTGAAGGGATAACGTTCATAAAATTTATATTAAATGCTCTACGCCCGGTAGCATTTAATAAGGAATATTCTGCAACATTAAGCGCGACGGCCCATTACAAAAAATTTGGTATTTATGTTCACCGTTACATCTTCATCAATGACCCTCATGATTGACATTAAAGGAGGGCACGATCCTATCATCCTTCCCTAGACACAGCTATAAATAGTGAGCCTAATTATCATTGTAAAAGACACGATTTTATGGCTAAACTTACACTACATTCTATAAAAAGCTGAATACAATCTTACTTTCCCACTTTTTCATCTCATCATTGTTGTGCCAGGAAACCTTATTCCGAAAACTATCATCTCTGCTGTTTCATCTACATTTTAAGGCTAAGTATTGTATGTTTCTTCAATTATTGCATTATTTCAGGATCAAATTAGTTCACTTGTCTAGAAATCACGTATAAATTCAACTGTACCATTTTACGGGTAAATACTTCTAAGGTTTTGATCTGACCGTCAAAAGTTTTGCATGACAATGATAAAGCTTATGGTGAGATGTAGAAGCGGATCTAGAATTTAAATTTTGTGGGTTCAATATTTAAGGTTTTTAGTATTGAGCCTATTATAATTTAAAAGTTATGAATTTATATCTACTATTTCTTATAATTTTAATAAATTTTTACACATAAATTTATACTCCGAATCGAAAGTTAGAAGTTTAATTAAACTCGTAGCTATAATGCTATTTCCGCCACCGGTGAGATGACGTATTATTTAATCCATAAATGCAGGTTTCTAGGAGAGAAGGCTAGATTGGAAATCATTAAGAATGCCTCTCATGTACCCCAACTAGAACAAGGAGGGAAGTTCAATAAAATTGTTAACAATTTCTTGTGTGGTTCAGATGATTAAATGTATTAGACTCGTTTTGAGAAGATTTCTGGGCCTTTTACACTAAAATTGAGGAGAGATACATATTTGCAGCTTTAAAAATGTTACTTATGTAAATAAGTCGAATTTAACATATTTTCGATTCATTTATTTGGTACAAACACTACGTGTAAGGAAATTTTTTTCTAGTAAGGTGACTTAGCGTAAAAAAATCCCTTTAACAAATATTTACTTGATTTGATGAAAATCCTTTCCTGATCAACGTGATGACAATGATGAGCTAGTAATCATAGCATGAAAACTATCACATTTTATCGTAAGAAAAATACGTTTATAGCCGCATAAATATTATTAATATTTAGGACCACAATTTTTGTAAGACTTATATCCACACAAATTTTCTCACGTATTTAAGTTCAAGTTTCAAAATTATTTCTTTCTTGAATTTCATGTTGTATGAAACTATGCCGAATAAATTGTAAAGGGAATAATACCTCCATATTTAGAATTTATCTTCTCAATATTGCTATTTATAATCTTTCTCTGGATGGGATAAACCAAATAACCTCCAAAAAGCTGATACAAATTTTTATATCTAGCTAAATAAGTAGTTGTTAAATGGAGTTTTGACCACTAACGAAAACAGAAGAATTTAAACATGTGCTTACCTTGATTATGTTGCTTACAGAGTCATATAATTAAGGTTGAAAATATACATTATTATAGTGGTGTTAAGAATGTGATCTCAGCTGGAAAGTGTGAAGACTCGCTGTGTTTAGGTTAGTGGACTATGTAACATAACATGAATTAGACTTATTTATTTCTTTTAGTGATATCGGAAAAAAAAGGTTCAAAAGTTAGTTTGAGTGAGAAAAAATGACATTAGAATTTAGAATTTGAATGTGAAAAAGAAACGATTTAAAATTTGAATTCTTAGAAGTTGTGAAAAATATCAAACTTTAGACGCAATAACTTAATCTTTTGCCAATCTGCTAGCATATCTTTGACGAAACCGACACAAATGTATGAAGTGGAGTTGCTCAGTTTCAATGTTAAAGGAAGAAGGAACAGGTATTTGTAGATATTACCAATTATCTAAAACCATGACAAACTAATGTTATAAAATCAAAACTCAAAGCACACCCCGGTAATATATATTTAATTTTCGATAGCTTAACTATTGCTTTTAAAATATTTCATTTATGCTCAGTTTTACTCCCAATTTTTTCAGAAAACTTGTTTTATAGTTTATGTCTCATTTTATATACGCATAATATTTTTGAATTAATAATTTCTTTTAGTTATGACTTTTTAAGTACTTTAAATATTTATAATAAGAAAGCGATGATAATAATAATTTTATATAATATTAAAGTTATATTATATAAAAGAACTAATGTTTAGATTCCCGTGAAAAAAAAAAACTGGATATTCTTTTGGGACGGAGAAGTATGCTAAGAGTACAGTATTGGGATTTGATAAATATTTGACCAAGTGGTACCAAGAACAGTAGCGAATATATTCTTTGGGCAATAAATATTTTATTAAATTTTAAAAACTTAATTTTTGAAACAATATTAGTTCATGCTCCCTATAAATATTAAATTAATTAGATTTAATTCAGGTTGTTAAATTAAAGTAAGAAGATATATTATTAAAAAAAATTTATATATGCGCATGGCTTGTGTTTAATTGACTTAGTATAAACATTTTATGTCTTATTTTTGGTAATATAGACAAAAAAGAAAGGGGAAAAATAAAAAGTGAATGACTCTATTTTTCTATTTGTTAGTCAAAAGTTGCAACCTTGACCATGGTTAGGTACACTATATTTTCTGTCTCTGTCTCTGTGTCTGTCTTTGTCTCTCAAAAGCAATTGTTTCTGAGCACCGGCAAACTTCTCCCTTTATCTCTCTCTCTCAGATCACTGCTTCATCTAAACAGATCCTCTTAGGTCAGTACATTTTTTAGCTCAATCTTTAACTTAATATACACTTTTGTGTATATATATGTAAAGTTGCTGCCCCTTCTTTATTTATTTAATTTGTTTGAGGGTTTAATTTCCAAAGGTTTTAGGCCTAGGATTGCTTCAGAATTCAAGAATGTTAGTAAATAGGGTATTGAGTTGACTGTGTTAAATGCAAATGAAGTGGAAATGTAAAGTGGGTAGTTGTATTTATGTTTATATATACATATATATTTATGTATAAATGTAAAGTTGCTGCTTTATTTAAATGCTTATGGGGTTATTTTTCAAAGGTTTTAGGGCTTGGAGGATTTCAGAATCAAGAATGTTAGTGAACAGGGTGTTGAATTTACTATTTTATCTGTAAAAGAAGAGGAAATTAGAAAGTGGGTAGTTTTATTTACTATGTTCTTATCTGACATATTAATTTACAGGAGAAGGGGTAAATCTGGAAGTGGTAGTGTGGTCAGTTCTTTCTTAATTTGCAAGTGGTTGTGATGTGTGGTTTAATTTCCTGCTCTGTAGTCATAGTATCATGAAATGTATTTTCCAACATTGAAATGAACGTGTTCGAACTCAGTGGAATGTGTATAAAGGATAGTCTGGATGGACACAAGCTGGCCAGAAACCACTGTTATAGAAAGACAGAGGATTATGCAGCTGATCCAAGCTAACTTAGATTGAGGCTTAGTTAATTGATTGATTAATGATGCGTTGTCATTTGCGAATAAATGGGACTAGGTGGTTTTGGGGCCTTAGGGTGTGATACTAACTGGCACGTATTATTTATTACTGTAGGAAGAAACACCACTGCTCAAAACAGTTGCTTTCCCTATGGATTAGAAACATAACCATTAAAAATCGGTTGTTGCATTGTCATTCTTGATGGTTTGCATTAAACATTTCATCCACAAGTTGACCATCAATTCTATAGCAGGTTTCAACCTTTCTGAGTGTTCTTCCAACAATAAAATTTTGAACTTAGTTTCTAAATCGCGCACATGACATTTTCAAATATTCCTTTTGTATAATTGCCTTATTAACTCCGAGAGGTTGTGTGGTGGTGGTGGTTGGGGGGGGGGGTTATCTTGGACTTTTATTTGATTGAGATGCAAGTATGAAACCACGGAGACGTATTTTGGTTATCCCTTAAATTCAACTGAACTGGACGTGCAGTAAAGTCTTTTTCCCGAGTATAATTACCTTATTATCTTATTTCTTGTCTGCTTCTCTGAAAATAAGGTATACATGGACATCATAAAGGAGTTGCTACAAAAGATTTGAGATCTCTAGCTTGACTATCACACAAGCCTATGCTGTGTGGTATTAGAAAACATGGGCTTGTTGTGCAGCAGAAACAAAGGCTACAATCAAGCCGATGATGAGGAAAATACTCAGGTATGAGTTATACGAAATAGATTTGGAATTTTTGGTAATTGTCCATAGTGCTGTCTTTAAGCTGAGAGCAAAGAATCTATTTTCATCTTGCTTAAGCATAACCACCAGTGTCCTTACTAGATCATGCATCTACAGACTGCAGATATAGAAAGACGTATTGAGCAAGAAACAGAGGCGGACAAGCATATTCAGAAACTTCTTCTACTTGGTAAATCAGAAAAATTAGTCTTCAATTGTCCTATGATCTAGTCATTTCTTACTGTTTGCTTTTCCTTTTTATGTTCACCATATCGATGTAGTGATTCACGATTTCTATGGACATCTTTCACCTTAGACTTGTTAAATTTGAGGAAAGCAATTGATTTTTGAACTTTTCTTTTCCTCGAAGCTTACTGTTGTGTGTTTTGCAGTATGATTAAACTTACTGTTGTGTGTTTTCTGGGCTATGTCCTATTTGACTGTGTTTGCTAAATGCTGATCTTTCTGTTGTTTCAAGGTGCCGGAGATTCTGGGAAGTCCACTATTTTTAAGCAGGCAAGAGATCTTTTGATTAATAGTTTACGATTTCATTATTCTCTAAATGTTCATGTTAATGTATTTCTTTTAACTCCAGTGTCCTCTTTTATTTTTGTCATGCAGATAAAGCTTTTGTTCCAAACTGGCTTTGATGAAGCAGAGCTAAAGAACTATATCCCCGTCATTCATGCCAATGTCTATCAGACAATAAAAGTACGGAATACTTGAAAGGGTGTGTTGGTTATTTCCCTTTTTGCAAAATAGCTGCTGCTTGTTAGAGACATGCATATATAGAAATATCATTCATATGCTTTACAACGAGGTTTGAATACTAGTGTCACGGAAACTGACATTCTTACATGGTGGGTCTTATGACATAACAGATATTACATGATGGGTCGAAGGAATTAGCTCAAAGTGAATTAGAGGCCTCAAAGTATCTTCTATCAGCTGAAAATAAGGTTTGTCTTGTTCGTTCATTGTGCAATTTCCTTGCTTTTTTAGCTTACTATTACCAGATATTTTTGGGCTGTCATCTTGAAGTCATTTAGACAAGGGAAACCCTTGAAAGTGAGGATATGTGATTGCTTGTCGTGCTTAGCTGCATGAACATAATAACATATTTCTTTGCACCAGGATATCGGCGAGAAGCTTTCAGAAATTGGAGGCAGGTTGGATTATCCTCACCTGACTAAGGATCTGGTGCAGGATATTGAAGCTCTTTGGAAAGATCCTGCTATTCAAGTAGTCTTGCTTTGCTTAAGCCCTTTGATGACTTTATTTCAGTGTCAAGTTCTTTCTTTAGGCTCGATGATTTGGATTATGAAAGTTGTTTTTACTTGTATAATTAAATGATTATTGATAATTGAAACAATCAATTCTTTGAAGTCAATCTATCAACTATGCCTCAATCCCTAACTAGTATTTTTAAAAAATCCCAAACTAGTGGGGTTTTCGCGATGATCTTCTATATATTCTGCTCTATTGTGGCCATATCACAACTCACTCCAACACCACTTTTTCTTTCAAGTCAAATTTAGAAGTTCTACAAAACTAGAGGTTTCTTAAATCTCACTCCTATTCCTAATCCCAATGTTGAAAACCAGCAACAACTGATCCTTATTCCTATGTAGTTGGAGCTTTCTATTTGGATCATTTGTTTCCATCATGTTTTAATATTAACTCAGTTCACAATTATTCCTAGATATCGTAGATCTTTTTAGACAAGCACCCTAGGGTGTGGCCTAGTGGTCAATAAAGTAGGTGAAAATCTGGGATCAAATTTCGCCAGAGACAAAAAGCAGTAGGTGATCTCTTCCCATTTACGTAAGCCTCGTTGGATAGAGTTATTCAATACCTATGCTGGTGGGAGCTAGCAAGAACTCCGTGGTATAATAGATGTGAGCGCAAGTTAGTTCTGAAACCACTGTTATAAAAGAAAATCTTTCTAGATAACTTCTCTTCGTGTGATTCTCGAATTACCTTGTCCCGTTTTTAGCACCTTCAATCACTTAAGTCATACCGGTTGGCGAATTTGGAGGGATGACTTAATAATCTCACCTTCTCTCATTTTATTCTGTATGTATGTTACTTGCACCTTCTCCGCCTAAGCCTAGGTGGGCAGAGTTACCCGGTACCTATTTTGATGGGCGGTATCAAGTATCGGTGGTATAGTTGAGGTGCGAGTAAAGTGACCCAAACACCCCCTTCATAAAAAATGTATGTTACTTGCACCTTTTGTCCCAGGTGATTATTCTAATTTTGTCTAGATTTGTGAGATTGCAAATCCGTTATAACTTTCGCATTTCTAATACACTCATCTTGAGAATATGTTGGGCCTTAACCTTCATTCCCACATGACCGGTCTTTGCCTTTCACTTTATTAGATATGTTCCTATCTCATAGTTTTCTTGTAGTACGCCTCCACATCAATCATCTGATCTAACTCTATGTGTTACATCTTTACCTGTAATGCCATTCTCCTAGAAAAACGAGCCTATATGTTTGAATAATTTATATTAAAGCACCACAATCACTCACTTTATCTTCATTCTTCTTGTGCGGGCTATACTGGTAATGCATCTAATACGGTCTTACTCTTATTTATCCCAACATCCTTATTCTCTAGATCGCTTCTCCATAGTTCAAGTCTTTAATTTTATTGAAGTAAATCACTTTAGAATTTGATTTTTTCATACAATGGCCAATCAGAGATTCTGATTAACCAAGCTGATGGTGACAAATCCAAACTGAACCCTTAATCTTTTATCGAGTATCCTAGAAAAGATTGACTTTTCATTACTCTGATTGAGTTTTCTTTCTTTCTTGCAGGAAACTATTTTACGTGGTAATGAGCTCCAGGTTCCAGATTGTGCCCATTATTTCATGGAAAACTTGCAGAGATTTTCTGATATAAATTATGTGCCATCAAAGGTAAGAAATAGAGACTAGATCATGTATGCTTTTCGTTTCTGTATACTGATTATATTAACTGAAATATATGGCACTAGAATTCTATTGAAATAAATAGAATATAGGAAGTCTTGAGACTCGGAGTTAGTATGTTTTACAATTCTAACAGTAGAACAGAAGATTAACAAGTTGTTCATTGGTTGTATACCAAATCTTTAATCAATGAGGTATTTTCCAATTAAGAGTTCGCTTTCATTGCAATAATAAAAATCTGTTCTACTTTTTGTATTGAATTTACAAAGAAATCATAGCCATCTGTACTTTAACCCAATGATAAATTCTCTACATGATGTTGAACTCACAGTTGATGATAGCAGTTTTGCCTCAGATGCATTATTAGAACTATTTTACCATTAGGATTTTGGTCCTAGGGGTGTCTATGTAAACCGAAAAGAATGGTAATCTTGATATGCATAACTTCGGCAGGATGGGCCACACCAGTTGTCTTTCTGATCTCATTTTAACCCACCTGTTTGACACCCCTAGTGTCGGTCAAATATTTCAAAATTCAAACTGCAACTTTCTATAGTCAAATCCGATGTCGAGTACCCAAGATACTTGCTATTACACAGTACACTTGCCCTTGCTTATCGTTTATGCCTGTATCTAAATTTCTGTTACACCAGTGGTGTTCTTTCTATAGGAAGTGTAAGTGTAGGAAGTGCAAGTGTTTCCTGTCTATTGCTGGTAAAGAAAAGTGTGGTCCTCCAATCAAGTTCTCATTGTGCTATTCAATTACTCTTAATTGCTATAATTTCTTTCTTCGTATAGAGCTTGTTGGATTGTATCTAGTGAATTGTATAAACTTCCTTATCAAAATATGAGATGTTATCTATTTATTATGCCTTTATACACTCCTTTAAGTGCAGGCTAGATACATTTCACTGCCAAGCACGTCAAAATTCTTTGATGATGATGGCTGTGATACTTTTAACAAAGGAATATTGTCTGTTCCATTCGTGTTGAATTGTGTAGAACTCCTCATTTACAAAATGAAGCTGTTAGAGAGGAAATTTCAATTGTCTTTAACACAGTTTCTCTATATGCATAGTCGAGTAATCATTGTTCTTGTTATCTTGTAGGAGGATGTTCTTTTTGCCCGAATTCGAACAACTGGTGTCGTTGAAATACAGTTCAGGTGAATTTCATCCTTGAACTGTCCTCGTATCGATTTACTAAAACCTCACTTTTAGTGGTTTATATACATTTTGATCTCTTAATGCAGTGTTGGTTTATATGCTTTTCTATGTGTCAAGTCTTAGCCACCCTGTTTAAATGCTATTAAACTAGTTAATGTGCAGTTGCTTGGGTTATCTTCATTAGGTTCTGCCTACTTATGCATATCTCTTCCCCAACCTTCATCTAGGCTCTTTGTCCCTCATCTATTGACTAAGTGCCTAATTAGGTGCATTTATATCCTTAAATTTCTTGATTGTTAATCATTTTATAATTGTAATGCATCGGTTCTTGTGGTCCTCCAACGATGTAATTGCTTATGACCTTGTCTATTTTCCTTTTTTTTCCCCTTGTAAGACACTTTGTATTCTATCTAGTTTGGATGAAAGGCTTAATAACTACCAAAATATTTGCAGCCCAGTTGGAGAGAACAAAAAAAGTGGAGAAGTGTATCGGCTTTTTGATGTTGGAGGTCAGAGAAATGAGAGAAGAAAGTGGATTCATCTATTTGAAGGTGTCACGGCAGTCATATTTTGTGCCGCTATTAGCGAGTAAGATTTCTACTCCTAGCTTTCTGATATTTCTAAGATCATTTGCTTTAAGTAAATCCAATTTCTACTTGTTATAAGTAGCAATACGTGGATCATGTAGCTTTCCAGATTGAGGAATAAAAATTAAAGTTAGTTAATGTAGGTCAAAAGGATTTTGAATTTGTGGGTAAAGCAAATGAGGCAACTGCATACTTGTTATTGTTCTATTTTGTCTTCCATCACTTATTATTGTTCTATTATTCACATCAGGTATGATCAAACTCTATTTGAGGATGAAAGAAAGAACCGAATGATGGAGACCAAGGAACTCTTTGAGTGGGTCTTAAAGCAACCATGTTTTGAGGTCAGTTTTCGTTGTCTACTACTAGAACGATGGTTGGTTGCGAACTCGAATTTTATAATCCATTTTTATCAACTTGTACTTACGGCTCTTCTAGTTATATGCTTTTGCCTCACCTTTTTCATCAAAAAAGAAAAAAGAAACTTTTGCTCCTTTTTTGGGTTTTTAAAAAAACAACCAGTTATGAAGCTTACGCTTTATTGTTTGTGCAGAAAACTTCCTTCATGCTATTTCTCAACAAATTTGATATATTTGAGCAGAAGGCTCTGAAAGTAAGTACATATTATCTAGTGGTGGTGTCTGTCGTTGGAACCCTTCTTTTTCGTCTAAGAATGATATCCCATGGTTATAGGTGCCTCTGAACGTCTGTGAGTGGTTTAAAGATTACCAACCAGTTTCAACAGGAAAACAAGAGATTGAGCATGCTTATGAGTAAGCTTCTCATGTGCAGCACTTTTATATACGCGTACATGTTACTGATTTCGCTGATGTATTCATTGGGCTCTGTAAAACATGGTTGCTTTAAGACATTTGTTAGCTCGATACATGCACACACATAGAGACACCACATTCATTTGATCAACGATCTTTCCTGCTTTGACACTATATCATGGTTGTTAATTCATATATTCTTTAGCTATTTTCGGTCTATTTTCTGCTTTTTGCCTCTACCATTATTTTGGGTCTTGGGAATGTCGGGGTAGGGCCCATTCTCTTTCCTTTAAAACTATTGCTCAATTCATGTGCTGAATGAACGTTCTATATTTCAATGATCTACTCATTAGGTTTGTAAAGAAAAAATTTGAGGAGTCATATTTCCAATGCACTGCACCAGATCGTGTGGACCGGGTCTTTAAGATATACAGAACCACAGCCCTTGATCAGAAGCTTGTTAAGAAGACATTCAAACTGGTAGATGAGACGCTGAGAAGGAGAAACCTCTTTGAAGCAGGTTTATTATGAAATTCTTTAAATTTTGGAAACAGAAATGTTCATACCCTGAAAGATGCATACAAGTGCGAGGTTCAAACACAGAAAAATAGGCTACTGGTGTATCATATCCAATTCCACTATTTAAAGTTTTGTCAATGTTAGGTCTCTAAGCACATATTTCTTTCTATATTCCTGGTGGTCTTATGTTGTATTTACCGAGCAGATGTTCCAAAACAAAAAATTGATATTCAAGTAAATTCGATTGATGTTCATTTTGCTGAATCTTGTGGTCAATCTCACATCTCGAGGTGTACATGCATCGTTAGTCAACCTCTTGCAATCTCGTGATTTATTTAGTTTATTGTATAACTCTTGGCCGTACATGTTATCAGAGTGTTATTCCAGAACTTGTTCAAGATTTTGACTATTTTCCATGATATTTCTGCATCTGTTTTGTTGCACAACCCTAGATTCCACTTTGGAACGTACTACCTACCTACATAAGGTAATTGCTTGGTGAATTTTTCCTTTCAGCTTTTATGGTCTTTGTATGGTGTCGTTTTAGCTCCCATTTGTTTTTTGTGGTCTTTGTTAAGCCTAAAATAGGGAAGTGGAAGTAGGGTTGTCTATAACCCAATCTAAGTGGTCGTTTGGACATAAGAATTGTGAAATTCCGGGAAAAAGTAAAAAAAGAAATTTTAAATGAAAATGGCATTTGAAAATTAGAGTTGTGTTTGGACATGAATACAATTTGGAGCTGTTTTTGAATTTTTGTGAATGATTTGATGTAAAACTTTTTGGAGTTTTTCAAATAATGAAATTTAACTTAAAGTGAATTTTAAAATTTTCATCGCCAAACATTGATTTCGAAAAAAAGTAAAAATTTTCCAAAAAAATGAATTTTTTTGTGGCCAAACGGGCCCTTAAATTGTAAACTGCAGTTGTATAGCTAGCTAATTAGGCTAGGAAAATACAAAAAAGTATGTATCCAAGTGTGTGGCTCAGCGAGTGAAAATTATAGAGACTAGAGTGTAAATTGGAGCTGACAGAAAATATCGTTAAGTGATTTCTTTTCAGCTGCTTAATCTTTGTGGGTAGAATTAATATGTACCGTGTTGGTCGAAGGTAGTAGGTAAGTGATTCTTGGGAGCATTTACCTTATTGATCCCCTCATTCTTATTGTTCCAAATGCTGAATATAGTAATTTCCCTTTCTTCTTTTGGTTGACACATTGCAGTATGCACATGACGGGGCCAAGTGTTGGATGAAATTATTTGGTATAAAGCTATTTATAAGATCGACTTACTACTATATTCACGATCTATTCTATTTTGTCAAATATTTGAAGGTTTCCGTTGGAGCATATTATATTTTAGTTTTCAAATGTTGATTTGATCATCGGTATTTGCATGTACTGACTTCAATAGTTGAAATATTCTAACTAGTTTGATGAGTATTTCAAGTGACAAAATGGTTCTCCATCTTCAACTTTTATATTTAAACACAACTTCAATTACCAAATTAATATTCTTTTTCAACTTTAACTTCTAGTTTCCCTTTTTTTCAACCAAATATTATCTAAACGCCTACTTAATACATGATATACTTTTACATGCATTTCATGCTTATGATGTGCGTAAGTATGACTTGGATGATGTTTGAGACTAAATTGAAATATTATTTCAAAATATTCACTCACTTAAAATCATGTTAGTCTCTGTCTGAAATTAGTGATAAAGAGAAGTAACAATTAAAGATTAAAGATTGGAAAGTTTTCATGAGTTCACTCTTTGACTTTGCAAAATCTGAACCAAATTTTTAACATCAGCAAGTTGCTAATTAACCAAGAACCCCTAATCCTTATCCGTTACTAATTTATTGTATTAGCTGATGTTAATCATTTTGAATATTTGTCTGTCGTGTTATAGGCTGGGAGTTCAGAGTTGTTAGTAGCGACTAAATGTTCATAATCTGTTATTTTAGTAGAATTGCATAAGTTCGTGTTATAAGGGTTTAGGGCATGGTTGAGGCCTGAATCCAACTTGCAAGCATGCTGCATGACAAGTTCCTTTAACGAGTTCACTTAAAGCTTATACGGAAAAATTTATTACACGAGCTCAATAAATATATAACAAGTGTTTTTGCTTATACTATTATTATAGTTAATTAATACGTATTCTCGCTTCAATTTGTTATTTATCCATGATAGATAAATTAATATATTTCAAAATCAGGAAAATATTCCAGCATAGTATACTGGAGTTCGAATTTTTTGCATATGAAATTCCAGCATAATATACTAGATTCCAGCATAATATGCTGGAAGTTCATACACAAGTGCACCAATTCTCCAGTATATTATGTTGGAACTTTCCGCGTTGCAGCAAAATAGTGATTATTTTTCAATGACTTTGCAAATGATGGCTATTTTTCAATTACCAGTCCAAAAACTGGCTAGCCCGTGCTATATTCACAAAAATTGTTTCATTTTTAAAAATGGGGCATTTTCATACAAACCCACTTTTGGGGCCATCATTAAAGATATATCCCCATTACGCAAAATTTTGCAAACCCGCTCGAATATGAAGTAATTCAGCCTCTTCGATGCAATTTCAGAAATCAAATATGAAGTTCTTCTATCTTTCAAATGCAACTTCAGAAATACAAATCTTAAGTAGTTCAATATCTTCGATGTAACTTCAGAAATCAAATATGAAGTTCTTCAATCTTTCAAATGGTACTTCAGAAATTCGAATCTTAAGTAGTTTAATCTCTTCAATGCAACTTCAAATTTCAAAATGAGCTCAAATTTGAATCATAACTTTCAAATATTACAAAAAACAATCATCAAATTTTGAAAACAACAATAAATTTAACAAACTAATTTGGCAACTAAGAAGAAGAAGAAACTCTAAGCACAAAGAAGACTAAAGCAGCAACGAAGAAAAAGAAAAAAATATGTGTATTTAAAGTTACCCAAAAATTGAGTATTAGTTAAACTTTCTTTTAAAAATAACTACAAATTCAATGGGTGACAAAAATGAGTGCCACATGAATATTTTACGTTAAAACTCTATCACTTAGACCAATATCTCACGTAAATAAATAAAAAAATTATCCTCATGTTTAATACGTTGATATGAAACACTGGCGCTAGCTAATATACTCTGTATATATAGAGAGGTATAATTAAAAGGCAAGTAAGTTAGTTAGTTCTTACTACCGCAAGAACTTGGTTTCCATGGCGGTTCTTTCATTCTTGGTTGCGTTCCTAGTGATGGCCCAGGAGACAATGCCAGAAAGTGGCGCTTTAATTGCCACGCCAATCAGATATAGTTATTATGAGGAACAATGCGAAATGGATGTGGAGGAAATAGTATGGTCTACAATGCAGAGAACAGTGGCGATGCAACACAACGCACCAGCACAACTCTTGCGCTTGCTCTTCCATGATTGTTTCATTGGGGTACCGTGCCCTATTCTCCCATTTTTTCCAAAATTATTTCGTTTTTTCTTAGTTTGTAAATTCTTGCTCCACATTTGTTACTTTGTTGCAATTTCCGGATGTGTGTTTTTCTTTATCTTTTGGTGCATTGTACATTAGATTCATTTAATCGGGTGTTTTGTGAATTCTAGCACTAGGTTTACTTTTTCTTCTTTTTTGGGGATGGGAGTAACTTAGCGTCCTATGGAGGTCGAGAAAAGCATTTAGGAAGTCTTAATATATGGTGTATATGATGCTGGTTTTTGCACTTCGTACTGTTATTCTTTGTTCTACTCTGTAAGTGATTGTGATCCCAGTATAGAATACTTCTATTCTATTTCATGCCTTATTTCACTCTAACATTTTCCTTGCATGTAATGAATGTGACTTCATTTTCATTTCCTCTAACATTTCTTTAATTAGTCTTGAAATTCTTCATCTAAAGCATCATAGCCTTTATTTCTTCATATGAACTTAAGCGTTCTCGTGCCTTGTGTTAGTCTTTTCTAAGTCAAGGATCTTAACTGCTTCAACCGAGTCAGTTCTTGTTGTCATTCCTATTTTCAGAAAGTGCTCTTAATGAGTTCAGAATACTTAGCATCTAGATGCTTTACATGTAGTTTTATCTGTACTTGTACCCGCATACACAATTCTTTGGATATTTTATTCTTTCATGTCCTACCCTGTAGTTCCTGATGTGAGTAGTAATGCTTGTATTTCTGCAATGTATTTGTGGATGTTTTCTTTTTTTTAAATTTGCTTTTTGATCTTAATTTGTGTGCCATGCGCTTGTCATTCTTCATATGTTCTCATGTATATTTGTACCTCGTTTTAGTTGTTTGATTTGGATGGAGGTTTCAACTGTCGATGCTCTTTGAGTTTCAAATGCGCAGTCTTATTTTAACTATATATTTTTCAGCATTAGCACTCTTCTCGCATTGCTTACTGGGTTTAGCATTTCCTTTACTTTATAGGAAAAGTTGGAGATGTTTAATGTCAATGAAGTTTTTATTCTTAAATCTCAAGCCACTCTAAGACTCTGACAACTACTAATGTCACCTGTGAAGACAGTCAAATTTCAATATAATATCTTTGTCTTTTTTTTCTAAGTTCTTATTTTTATGCAATTTCTTACTCTGTTCATTCCAGGGCTGCGATGCATCTGTCCTGCTTGCTGACAACAGTAAGAATGAGACTGTTGAACGCGAGGCAATCCCAAATAGGACACTGAAAGGGTTCAATTTCATCGACATGATAAAGGATGAAATTGAGGAGGCATGTCCTGGGGTGGTCTCTTGTTCTGATATCTTTGTCCTTGCAACAAGAGATGGCATCATTCTGGTATGAGTCTAGCCTTGTTCTTTGTTTCTTGTAGTAACTACCTGAAGTTTCTTTTTTAAAAAATTCTTATTCTTTTACTGATTTGTAAGTGTAATTTATTTACTGACATGTATGCTAGTTTTCTCCTATTAATTTCGTTAAATGATCTTGTTGTGCATATTCAGACGTTTCTAGTACATACAACAAACTTTTAACACCTTCATCATTTTACTTTTTGTTATTTCAGAATATTGTCCAAACGACACTATTGATAATTATGTTAGCTTGTCTCCTCGTTATTGATTTTTTTGGATAAAATGTTTCTCTCGTCACTGAATTTGCTTTTCCTTTACCTTTTAGTCTCTGACCCCCCTTTTTTTTATATATATTATTTTTCTGGGAACTGTGGGTACTGTGACTCTGAGGCTATGCTGCTCTTAACTGTCTATTTTACTGAATTTTCCACAAGGATATATTGATATGACTGAACAAAACAACTATAACCCACTTCACCACCTCCCAGAAAAGTTAAAACGATCTCATACAAAATAGTATATAGAAATGACCATGTAGCTAGAGACGTATTTCTTATTTTTCTTTCCACTTCATAGGTTGCATGGTTTTGCCAGTTGCACCTAGACAAGGCGGCAAGGCGCTGTTCAGGCTGATAAGAATGTAGGGCACTCGTGAAAGATGGTTATGACGATTCAGATGATCCGATGACAGTGTGGGTGGGAAGGAGAAAAAGAAATTCTTAGTGGAGCCATTTTTTGTTGGAAGAAAGTTCATTTATGATTTTATTGAAATGGGGAGGAACGAGTCGTTAGAAGAAAGTCCATGCTAGAAATTCAAAAGGTTATTTTTGCAAGTGTGTGAGCTAGTTGCAAAAAATTGATTAATTAGAAGTCTTTATAACTCTTTAGCTAGTTCATTTAGTATAGCCCAAGTTTACAAGGTTTTGATACACCGAAACTGCATTGGCTCGAGGTGAGAGCTTGAGCACAATATGAGTTACATAAGTTCCCATATAGCAGTACATACTCCTGGATATTTTAAGAATGAGATGGTTGAACTATCACTTTGATATAAACATAAAGAGAAGACAGGCATCGGCATTAAATGCTTAAGCACTTTTGAAGAGAACTACTTTTATGTGCAGCTGGAAAACAACTGACTTTCAGAGTCATTGACCATAAATTTAGACAGGCCTACACAAGGAAACTAAAACAGTTTGCCTCAAAACTGACAGTTATTTTATACAAGTTGAACATTAAAAAGATGCATTCAAGCATGAAGCAGAAACCAAAGATTGCAAAGTATAAGCAAGGTCATCAAACATTTAAGACAAAATGTCTCATCAAATTCTCTTTCAGGATAGCAATTTGATTTTTGACGCTTTCAAGCTTGAGTTTGATAGAGACCTGAAGTTAGGTCTTCAATTTTTTTTTTGTTTGAAGATTCTGCAATCTTTCCTTATTACATGCTGTTTTCCTACATCTTAGGCTGGTGGACCATATTATCCTGTGTTAACGGGCAGAAGGGATAGTAAGCAGTCATTCTTTGATGAGGCCATGGCTGAAATTCTGCGGCCAAATGGGACTATCAGCGAAACACTTAGGTCGTTTTCCCTTAGAGGATTTGATGAGAGGGAAACAGTGGCACACCTTGGTAATCTTTCTGATCCCATTACTTTAGTCTTCATACACTGCACCTTCATAATATTGGGAAGATTGGTTGTGAATTCATTAGGCCAAGGCTCAGTAATTTTATGGGGACTGGTTTGCCTGATCCAACAATTCCTTCTGACTTCCTTGAAGAGTTGAAGCGAAACTGTCAAGAGAATAACAGCACCATCAACAATATGTTCGTTGGAGCTTCAGAGAAACTATCCGCAGTTGGAGCTTCATTTGATAATCACTACTGCAAGACTGCAGCAGTGGTGATTGATTATGCTTTGGATGAGGGGACTATGTTCCGAACAGAGTTTGCTCATGCCATGGCTAAGTTGTCAGATTTTGGTGTTCTTACTGGATCCCACGGAGAGGTTCGGCATAGCTGCTCCCATATGAATTCTAACCAGTAAGAGCTATTGATCAGAAAATTCATGTACAATATGGTATAGACTAGTTACACTTACTTCTTTTTGTTGAAGCAATGATACTTGAAAGGAATTTGACTTGTTGGCTTAACAAATAGTATTAAATTTCTTCTAACCATCACCATGAAGAAACAAGTGCCAAATTGCGACATCTTCTTTTGCTGCTTCATATTTCAAATACACTAAATTGAAGCAAAAGTATGAAACTTAGATTTGGTTAGAATGACACGGAGTGTTAAATATCCTGGATCCATTCTTTATTAACTCGTTATGATAGCCCTTGTATCTACAATAATTAGACCAAGAGTTGATGTCAGCATTTGTCGTAAATTCATGCGGCGAGTCAGCTTCATAAACAAATCACTACTAAAAATCAGTGTTTTAGCGACCAAACATTAGCGACCAAAGTTGGTCTGCCACAAAAAGCGACCAACATTGGTCGCCAAAGTAGATGAAAAAATTAAAAAAAAAAACTTAAATCATATAGCGACCAACTTAGGTCGCAAAATGGTCTCTATATTCGTCAACTTTTTGACCGGACTGGTCAGACCAAGCTGGTCAAAGAAAATTCATAATTAGCGACCAACTTTGGTCGCTCAGTTGGACCCACGTTTAACATTAGCGACCAAAGTTGGTCGCCAATTGAAGGGGAATTTTATGGGGAATTAGGCGACCAAAGTTGGTCGCTTCTGTTGAATATTAAATAAATCAGATTTGAAAAGTAGCGACCAAAGTTGATCGCTTCTTGAAGGGAAATTTTATGGGGAAATTGGCGACCAAAGTTGGTCGCTTATCTGGAATATTAATTAAATCAGATTTTAGCTGGGCGACCAAAGTTGGTCGCTATCTGGAGGGAAATTTTATAGGGAAATTTCGACCAAAGTTGGTCGCTTTCTTATTAATATATTTAGTATATACATACTGTATTATACCATATATATATATA
>MCJB01038879.1:59677-95439 GCA_002018475.1 Nicotiana obtusifolia | reverse complement strand
AATCTTTAAGCTCCATTGGAGCTCACCCGTCCCCCAAAAATCGTGTCCCGTCATTATTTTATCGAGCTAACACCCGATCCAAGGCGTTGTCGTGTAGTGGAGCTCTTTTATTGCCCGTTTCGGTGGTCAAATCTTCATTCTTTCTCAATTTAAAAAACTCTAAAAAGAGGTATTCTGAATAACTTTTGTAGTATAACTCATGTATATAATTGATTAATTTGTTGTTTTACTCTGTTGTATGCTTTTTGTGATCGTTTTTTGATTTTTTAATTTTTTATCAGGATTAGTTTATTTATGTGCAAAAAATTATAAGAATTATATATTGTTCTTTTGTTGAATAATTAGTGCTATATTTGACTTTGATGGTGTACATACAATAATATGTGACTTTATTATTGTTTAGTGCACTTTAGTGTTATGTTGTGCCTTTTATTGTTATGTAGTGCTGTTTAACCTAGTATAACTGATAATATATTTTAACTAATGTTACTTGATGTTGTTTGTGTCTACTTAGAGTAGTGTGACTTTAGTGCTCTCTAGGATTCTTTAGTGTAGAATAAAAACGACGTGCCCTCATTAACTAACGCGGTTAGAGTACTCAATTATGGATAAAATGTTAATCAATTATTACGTGTTTATTAAATGTATTATTAGATAACAATCAAATCTTAGATATGAATCATAAAATAATTAGCTGACAGTACAAAAGAGACGCTGCCGAATTTTTGTATAAATATAAAAGTTAACAAACAAATCATTACGAATGAAATGATTGAATATTATTTAGTATTAAGTTTTTAGTATTTTTTATATAAATAATTATTAAATATATAGGGATTAGTTAAGAAAATTAAATAACCCAAAAATATCTGAAAAAAAGATGACAATTCAAACATAACCCTTGCCGAATTTTAGTCAAAAATCGAAGAAACTAACATATAAATAATTATTTTATTTATCACCCTAAGTAATAATACACAAAATTATCGATTAAAGATTAATATAAAAAATATCACAGTATATTTAAAGATGTTAAATGATTAAAGAGAAAAATACTTTAATTAATATTATTTAATTTACAGACATCGTCATGGATCCTCCCCTGTGCATCCTGGACCTGCTGTTCGAGAGCTACTGTTGCTCCAGGGTGGCCATAGGTCTTCACACATATGGGATGGACAGTTGATGTCCCAGACCTTCCACCCCAACGTATAGACGATCTTTGGGAGTTCATTAGGGACCACTCACTTCATCCCCGTACAGTTACACGCCTTGAGTGGACGGGGTTTTACCAGATTATAGAGATCGGCCGGTTGCAGTTCGACTGGCCCCCTGATCATGACTATGATAGAGCGGTGGCGATCGGAGACTTACACATTTCATATACCTATCGGCGAGGCTACCATCACGCTAGAGGACGTGGAGGTTCTATTCGGGTTGCCCCGTTGATGGTATGGCTGTCAGCTACCCGCATGATCTTATTGACTATACGAAAGAGGACTATCTGCATATGTTGCAGAGGCTCACCAATTTCCATCCTGAAGAGACTTACAACTAGGGTGGAGCTGTTCTAGCCTACCTTTATAGGAAGATGTGTTGATCGTCCATGGGTACAGTGAGAGACGTCGCCGGTTTATTCTGCTGCTGCAGATAATAACATTATCAATTCTTTTCATGATTATAATAGAGATAGTACAAAATGGCTTAAATTTTACGTCCACAATCAATATTAGGTTTGGGCCTGGGAGCGGTTCGTGCAGATCCAACCACCTCTCCCACCGATAGCTCCAGATGCACCACATTCACCATTTCTAGCACTTGCTAGGAGGTGGGTAGATAGGGGAGGCCGCACCCGCGAGTTCGAGGCTCGACATCATCTCCCTTATTACATGGATATGTTGGATTTACTTGAAGACGTTCAGGTAAATATGTGACTAACTTTGTTTGATAATGCTTGATCTGTCTTGCGTTTACACACGATTCTTTTTTTTAATAAATAGTTCATATGGTGGCCATACAACGACGAGCTCATCGCTGGATTGCCAGATAACTGCTCCCGTGGTCGAGCTATGTGGATGTTTTCAGTCCCACTTATATGTCTCGATATAGTCGAGCATCATGCCATCGATTCCTTCGACAGTTTGATTGACGCTATCTTATACCTATTCCACCCAGTTGGCATTCCGCACATTACGAGTGGGATCATCGCTGCAAGGTTGACCTGACATATTTGGCCTGGCTAGAGGCCCAGATAGAGGATTGGAATCAGAGATATGGCCTGATTTCGCCATACCCTCCACATGACCGTTTGGACGGGGAGCATGAGTACATGAGTTGGTATCGCCGTGTTACTCGCCTTCTGATCGGGAATCCCTTTCATCGCGATGGTGATTGGTACGTTCCATACTCCGGGAGGCATGAGGCACTGGTATGCCAGTTGATCTACTTACTTATCATGTTACATTACTTTAACATCCTTCCTTAATTAATACGTTATATGCTATGCAGGCTATTTGGCTTACACCGTTTCTACCAGTTGGGACTGGAGATGCTACAACATGCAGGCGACGGAGCGGCAGTTGTGCATGGGTTTGGTCGTCGGGTTGATGATCTTGCTGCTGAAACATTAAGAGTTGCTCGAGAGGATGTGCGGTTAGGTTAAGAGGCTGCGTAAGTGCCGCTTGAGGAGTACAATCACGGGCCACACGTGGCCCCAGCACGTGGTAGACGTGGCTAGAGAGGAAGGGGTGGCCCACGTGGTCATGGTGGTCGGCGAGGACGGGGTCCCCAGCAAGGGGCGTTAAGGCACCCGTGGAGGATATTGGAGATGATCAGCCACGTGACTACCCCGAGCCACACGATGCTCGTCATGATATGCCATCATTCAGCCTTCAGCTGTCACCAGGGACTTCACAGTTGACCCCGTCAGCTCCAATGTTGATCGCGGGCACCGCCATTGCGCAGTATGATTGGGATCAGTATTTTTCTAGTTGTCCAGAGCTATCGAGGGTTGCTGAGGATCGTCCGATATGAAAGATGCATAGTGGTCGACGACTGAGTTATCGCTCATCATTGAGGGCTGCTGAGGATCTTTCAGGCACAGATAGGGAGACATCACATCAGTTAGAGAGGTCATAACCTTTATCTACTCAATGCACCTCGGAGTTTCGACAGAGCATTGTAGGGGTGTTTGTTGGCCGGTACGGTACAGTATTTAGATATTTTGATTCGGTATTTTCAGTATCTGGTTTCTTAAAATGCTATACCAATATCGTACCTAATTAAATTTGTTATGGTTCGATTTTCTACTTTCGATTTCGATTTATTGGGTTCGTTAACTTTGGGTTAATCGGTTTGAATACTAACAAGTGTATAGAGTCATAGACTATAATATTCTTAATTAATGTACTCAAAAGTACAAAACCAAAATTGTTTGTTGACAAAAGTTTTGTCCAAAACCAGCAAATATCAACCTAGAGAGAGAAAACTGCACATAAAGGAATAAATTTGATCATTAGAAATGTCTTCTTACTTGCTTAGAGTTAATTGATTAACTTAGATAATAAAAGAAAGTAAAATTTTAGTTTTTTTATATTTATGTTATAATCAATAATATGTGTTTTGTGAAATATATAGTTGGTTACAGTATCGGTATTTCGATATTTCATTTTAAAATACCAAATACCATACCTCATACCATATTTTTTAAAAACTTAAACCAAATATCACACCAAATACCAAAATATTGAATACTAAATACCAAAAACTTCGATTTTGGTACGGTAATTCGGTATTTATCAAATTATGCACAGCCCTAGAGCATTGTGTGCCTACTCAGGTGTGAGTTTGTTTGTATTACTATTACTTCAATTTGTTTTAACCTTATAGATTAGTCAGTAATATCTAAATTATTTATATCTTTTTAAGGATTTCATCATCACCCATCACGGAGGCCACATTGTGCGATACTCGCTTGTCGGAAACAGATGATATTATTCAGGAGCCCGCTGAGACCATGGTTTGACCATTAAAGGTTTTTTTCCTAACACGTACGTTAGTATTCTATTTTTTATATACTAAAATATCTTATTATTTTATAGGTTACTGATGGCCTAACAACCGCTTTTATTGAGCCTGCTAGCCTTCCTGACGATCATACTGCAGTGCATCCTCAGATAAAGGTAATGTGATGAGGATGATCTCGCTAGCGTAGCCATGCGAGATGGTATGTGCCTCAGGCCAGCCAATGCTTTAAAGCATACAGTCTGTGGGACTCATTGATATATATTTTGAGTTGTATATATGGCAATAAATATCTAATAGTAAAATTATTGATGTTTTACATAATAAGCGCATGTCTTTTTATTTTTCGGGTTATTTAGTAGTTTAAAGCCAGAACATAAAAAAATAAGACAGATTAACATAAATTTAAATTCCTTAAAAATTACACATAATACGTGACACGTACAACATAAAAATAAAAACTACACTTAACGCATCCATGTGCTTGTTTAGTCACTTTCTCCCATTATTCTCTGCTTCAATCACTGGAATTTTTCTTCCAACCGATTATTTTCTTCTTCTGCCTCTTTTAGTTTCTCCTTCGCTGCCGCAAGTTGTTCTTGGAGTTTCAAGATCTGAAGTTCGTACTCACCTGTCAGATTCCAAATATTTAGCAAACATGATTTGTAGTATTCCTGGTTATTGGGTTCATCATTCCATTCTTCAAAACCACATTTATTTTCGTCCTACAAATGGGGATGACAACAAAAGACTATTAATTAACATGTAATAAATAATCTATTAACCAACATAACTTTCAATAATAATAACTTACAACTTGTTTACACATCCAACGTCTGCGACCTAGATCGCAACTTGACCAACATAGATTCAAAATCGCACGTTTGCCGCAGTAACACCTTGGTACTTCATTACGTCCAGACATGTCGTAATGATTGAACTTGAAAAATTTATGGAAAGTTATTTTCTTCGTTTGGTTAAGCCGCAAATAATAATGCAAAACGCGCAGGTTTTTATAGGCAGTTATGAGTGATTTTAGGTTGCATAACACATATTGTTGATGCCTTATGTTTCGCGTGCTAATGATTCTTTACGGTACATGTCCGTGCAGCTTTTTAGGGTCGATAACTTTTTCAGGTCGACATGACAATACACGTAACGCATATTATTGATACGTTATGTTTCGCGTACTAATGATTCTTTATGGTACAAGTCGGTGCGGCTTTTTCAGGTCGATATGACAATACACATAAGGCATATAATTGATGGGTTATGTTTCGCGTGACAATGATTCTTTCCGGTACAAGTTCGTGCAGCTTTTTCAGGTCGATAGCTTTTTCCAAGTTGGCATGACAAACAAAGAACGCATATTATTGATGCGCTATGTTTAATGTACAAGTTCATGCAATTTAGTTCTTTTTAAGTTGAACCAACATTCCAGTATGCAAAAACCATTTCAGCATTTCAAAAATGCCACTAATATCTAATAAGTGGTTTAAGAAGAGGCAAAAAGGTGAAGGTAGTTCAACAGATCCACATGGAACATGTCATAACACAATTGATCCCTACCTTGAAAAAAACATGCTAGGTTGTTATGGTGATTTGGTGGATGACAAGTGGTATGGTGTTCTACGTCCTTTGGAAAATAAGCTTATCAATATACATACTAATCTCAAAGTTACATGGTACATTATTGAGGGGGAAGCGCATTCTACAAAGCCTGAAGGTATGCGAATCTGGGATAAAAATCTACAATGGGTTCTCCTTTACTCAAAAAGGTGTGATTATGAAGTACAATGCCATTGGCATATGCTAGTTGTACCGCAAGCACTGTCTACAACATTCCAAACAAACACACATAAAGGTGAACCATAAGTGATTCGGCATTTGATGAAGGGGATTTTAGAGATGAAAAAGTGATCGCGTCCAATTGCACACCTCAAAAGAGGTATGAAATAGTCGTTTGCAATTATAGAAACCCAACTAAGAGTTGGGGTCGAATCCACATGGAGCTAAGATGGGAGTTAGGGGTATATATTTCAATGCGCGTGATTGAATTATCTAGATTGCACTTCCACAAAAAGATTGGTTTTCTATTTCTAATTTTACTCTATTGATTGCAAAATAAAGAAAGAAGTCTAGAGATAATTGTTTTTGGAGTTTTTCCAAATTGATAAAAAGCCTAGGGCTGTGACCATTACCTAGTTGTTTGTCTAATGGGATAAAGACTTTAATGCTTGTTCTATTGATTGGGGTGTATTATAGCTATCAACTCTAAATTACCCACTTACTACCTCTCGGTCAGAGAGTGGTTTTACCCAATTTGGCTTTCTCAAGACCAAATGGGTACCACACAAAACAATTAATAAAAGCTCAAGTCGGGTTATTACTATTTCTAGGTTGAATCCTTTAATTGGGTAAATCAATCTCTCGATTGACCCAGTTCCTTGTTAGCCAAGCTATCTTAGATTAGGTCTCTCTTTCTCAAGTAGAGACTAAGTCAAATAGGCATGAACTAATGTTTGCAACCATTAATTCCACAAATTAAAGCATGAGCTAAGCTAAATAATAATTACCCAATCATAAACAAGCACCAAATTAAATACCCATAAGGTTTAAACACTAGGGTTGGGTCACAACCCTTGTAAAAATCTAGCTACTCATACTATGTTTTAAAAAAAATGAAGAAGAAAGACTAATTAAACTCATAATGAAAGATTAAAATAGCTAAATCTATTGTAAAATACACCAAAGCAAGGTAAACTTTCAAAAATGGCAAGGAAAAATGGCTACAGTAATTGCAGAGGTTCAAACTTGGCCTAATTTTGTGAAACTCGTCTATTTATACAAGGCTGAAAACCTCAGACAAAAATACCCCTCGGGAGGTTCTGCGGCCGCACAATTCCATGTGTCCTCTGCAGATTTATCATCTGACAGGAGCAGGAGTTTTGCGGCCGCACAATTCTGGATTGTGGCCGCGAAGCAGCTTGCGGTTCGCAGATTTAGAACTGCGGCCGCAAAATAATCTTCGACGGTCCGTAATGTTAGGGTTGCGGCCGCAAGGCTATCTTCTGCGACTGCACAAATATTGTGCGATCCGCAATTCACTGAGGTCCTGGACTTGAAAATTTGCATACTCTCTAATCTTGAATCCTAACGCAGCTTTTGTGGCCGCACAATTTATGTGCGGTCCACAATTTGCACAATTGTTTGCAGATTTGTCTCTCTTAAGTTGCGGTTGCAGATGGAATTCTGCGGTCCTCAATTTCTTATGCGGCCACAGAATTCCTTCTGCGGACCTCACATTTTGTGCTTCTTTTCCCCTTTATTGCCTTGTGCTTAGACTGCTCCTTTTTGGGTCGGATTTCATCTCGGGAGCCCAAATTCCAGTATTCCTGCAATTTTGCGCAATTTCATTAGTTCCGGGAGCATAATTCAATGCTTTTAGACTAAAACAAAAGTTAAAAGGCGCCAATAAGTAGTCATAATTGCCACTTATCAACTCCCCCAAACTTAAGTCTTTGCTTGTCCTCAAGCAAGCAATTTAGCTCCCACCTCCAAAAGTTAAGGGTCAATTCAGCAAGTCAATGGTGAGTCATCCACACATCAGTTGGGACCAACAATTACCCATACTACTTATGTATTATCAACAAGGCGACAAGTTAAACATTTATGCACATATAGTTCTAAAGTGACATTTGAGCATCAAAAGTTGACTTTACTCATCAAGGACTCTTTCTCTATCATGTAGGTCATTATGGATTCCAAACTCTTCCTCTTTTACTCTACGTTTTCCTGGCTCACTTAAGAAATTTAGCATTCAATCCAAAGATTTATGAAAGGTTCACTCATCTCTCCTAAGGGAATGTCGCAAGTACGGCTTCAAGTACCATAGGCTTGCCCCTCATGTAGATCGCCACTAATGTAATCTCACTCTGCTCGAGATCAAATATGACTTCTTTCGGGATTTAATGAAGGCTTTTGGAGTAGGGTTGGATACAATATGGTTGAGTGGTTACACCTTTCCTTAAGAAATCCATTATTTAATTCTCGGCTCACACTTTGCCAATTCTTTGAGGCACTTTCTTTTCCTTGGGGAACTAGAGAGACTTAACATCATTTTTTCTTGATCATTACATTCATTTTGTCCCTCTTTTATTTCTTCATGTTTGGGATCTTTACCTCTCTTTGAATCCCTTCAACTCTTCCACTTATTCTTTCTTTTGCATTTTTTTTGTTCTTTTCTTTTCTTGCCTTTCCTTCTCATTATTTCTTTTTTTTTGTACCTTGATACCTTTTTCAATTTCCTTGTCTCTCCCCCAAACTTACGTTTTTAGCCATTTGTTTCACAAGAGTGCTAATGAAAGCCCCGGTGCCAAAAGAGGGTAACGACAAACGGGTCAAGACTTGTAACATGGTTATCAAATGAGAAAGGCTCGAGGCTCAAATGGGTTGACTGGGGATAACAACATTAGTAGGCAATAGAAAATTTCAAAAGGGCCAAAGAAAGCCTACAGTCACTTTTCAAGTCAAGCAAAACTTAGGATTTCGCCTTGAAACATATCCGGGGTAAGTTCTAGACCTTTCGCACGGGTACTTAGACTAGCAACAAAGTATCTCACCCCTCACATAACTGGATTATTAAAGAGGATAGAGTCGAGGGCTCACAACGATCACATTCAAGATTGAAAATCATTATGGTTCAATTAAACGACTCGATTGTTTCTAATGTCAATACAAGAGTCACATAGTCGAGCCATTTCTTTTAGAAACCTTGTTTCTAACTATAAGCACGTAGTTAAATGTGTTGGTACCAAATGAAACATGTTTGACTCTTCAAGCTTGACTTAATTTGGTCTTTTTATTCATTACTACTACTATTATTACCTAAACACCAAAAAAGGACTCATTCCCTTAAGAAGGTTGTCATGCCATCAATCGTTGGGATGGGTCAGCCGGTTCACACAAAACAATTACCTTTGAAAAGAACCGTGGCATTAAGAAAACCAAAGGCTTATTATCTGCTAAAACATAGAAAGAAGCTACTAAAACAAACAAAGAATATACTAAAACAAACAAAGAACTAATAATGGAACAAAAATAAAGAAGCTAATAAACAAAAAAAAAACTACTAAATATACATAATAAGAGAAAAAGAGAGAATATATACAGAATACGAAAGAGAAAGAAAATAATATCAAGTTATTACAAGCCAATTGTCTCAGAATGTACCAAATAAGATCAAATAATCTCCACCCCCTGAATAATTATAAGCATTGTCCCCAATGCTTAACGAAATAAGAATAAAAAAGAGGGAAAAGAGTGAAGAAAACTCCATATGGCTCCTTTGACATTTCTATGTCCACAGCAAGGTCACCACCCTCAGTCGCATCCAATTGGATCTCATCATCCTCAACTCGGGGAGTGACTGGATTGGTGAACATCTGACGCACTGCCTCGACAGTGTCGGCAGTAGAGTCTGGCTCCTCAGACTGGCCAACTGGTGCCACTGGTGCTGCAGGAATCTAGGTCTGAAAGGTGTAGGTCAATCAGCATGTGGAAAGGGATATCTCCGGCTGCAGAAAGCTTTGTAACCTGTCTCCGGAGCTTGTCCACTGATTTCTTGCAGGCCTGGGACTTTCTCATTTTCTTTACTTATTTTCCCAGCTCTTCGATTACTGACCCGTGCTGTACCAGGGTAGCTATGATGGTGTTCTGGTTCTCTAGGAGCTTCTTCAATGTCTCCTAAATTGTCGGGGGAATCTGAGGTGCCTGAACTAAAGACTGTGCTGCAACAATACTAGATAGATCAGATAGCTTTATAGTGGCATCTGCATCCAGTTGTTGAGGCTCGCCAATGTCTGGAAGACTCGCAACGTAGAAAGTGAAGCAGTAGGCATGGACACCAGCTTCAAAGCCGAAGTGGAGACTGTGGCAGGAGCTGAAGAAGGGGTTGTGGATGATGTTGGAGGCATAACTGCTGCACTAGAGGAAGGCTCGGTTAAAGTAGAAGGGACATCAACTCCCTCCGTAACTACCACAGCTGCCTCATCAGACTGGCCTGTGGTGGTAGACGGTCAACCTTTCTTTCTTCGGGTTGCTAGCATCCATAAGTGAGTACCAGGAGAAAGGCTTCTTCGGCCTCAACTTTGTATCAAAATCCCTCAGCTCCACCCGCGCATCTGTGAGATACTCTATGATGGTGTTGGAATACGGGTAGGAAGAATCGTCCTGCCAAGAAATCATAGAGATGTTGGCCAACATCACGACATCCACATTGATGAGGTACCCGCCATGATAGAAGCAACTAGAATCGCCTGAGGAATTGGGAGATAATTCTCATTTTGGCTGGGGTCCTATCTGCTATAGACAAAGATTTTCCACCCCTTTGCCTCAAAGCTCAAAGTGCTCCTGTGAATTGGAACCTCTGTTGTGATCTATGGCGGTGGTGGCCCAGGAGCTGCTAGAATCTTTGCTAACTAAGGCTGGGCCTCATCTCCCATTGCATACTTCTCTAAATATTCCGTCGGCTCAACATCTTCGAAACTCAAGTACGTGTTAAGAGTAGCTTGATCAAATCTCACTTTAAGTTTACACACTTTGGTTACCTTTGTCCCCTTTTTGATATGCGGCATATTGGCGTAGATATCCAGGACAAGATGTTCCTTGGCATCCACCACACTCTAGGTGAACCACATCCACCCCTGGTGTTCCTTGAACTATCTTAGCACTGCCGGGTTATATTTCTCCAAATCCTTCAACTGAAATTGCCACTCAAGAGTAAGCGACCTCATTGGCCACTATTGACGGAAGCTGGTGAAGGCGGCCAAACTAACAAACCGGTCCTCCCAAACCTCTTTGTTCTTCGTCCTTTCAAGGCTGGTAACTGTAGCATCTCCCCCTCTACCATCATCGGAGATGTCATGAACTGATGTCTGTGGTACCTTAGGGGCAGGTGTAGTAGATGGCTCAGGGATGATGATGGCTCGTCTCTCAATTGGTATCTCCCTATGAACTCGTCTCAGAGAGATCTGCGCCTCTCCCTCTCCCTGTTGCTGTCTTTTTTTGGATTTCATGCTGTTGGGCACTAGGTAAGGGTCTCTTGCCTTGTCCCCCAGAAGGTTCACCCCTTCCTTTCAAAGTGTCGCCTTTGCCTCTAGATTGAACAATTTTCTGTACCAAGCAAAGGCGATCATTAGTTGTAATTCTTTCGTATATACAATGAGATATGTACGGACACACCAGAAGACACAGTGAAGAACACAGTTGAAACATGCTCGCAAGATAGGAATCTGTGGTCCGCACATTTTTACTTGCGGCCGCATATTGGGCCTTGCGGATTGCATAATCCTCTCTTGCGGCCGCATATGTGAAGTGCGGTCCACACATTTTTCATTGCAGCCGAAACTCGTGAACCAAAAATATGCCAATTCTCTGATGACAGAAAATTGGTTGATGTGCGGTAGTAACATCTTTTCTGCAATCCGCACAATTTGTCTCGCGGTCGCACATTGAATCACAAATATGTACACTTCTCTGAAGATAGTGAAATAGCCGTTTTGCGGCCCCAATGGAAATTCTGCGGTCGGCACAATTTTCCTTGCAGCCATAGATCCATTCATTACTAGAGTTGCCCTAGAGTCAACTTTTGGGGACTGCACAAATTTCTTGCGGCCACAAAAGTCAAACAATTATGAATATGCCAGTATGACTAACTAGGTTTTGCAATTTTTTGAGCAATTTTTGACATGGAAACAATATAAAAGCATGAAAACATGTTTGCCCGGTCCCCAATAAGCAAGTATTAGATAACCCACCACATATTTACCTCCACATGGTTGTACAGTTGAATTGTACTGACAAATGGCCTAAAATTTGACTAAAAATCTAAAAATTAAAAGAAAAAAAGATTAACAAGATTATGAAGCATATCAAATGAATGAGTGTGATGGGTGATTGATCAAAGATCTTGTATGAATGCACAGGTAGACTCAGCAAGAACTTCAAAAGATTTTGCTCAAAGAGGAAAAAGAGTAACAGTAGCCATAACCCTCTATTTATATATATTTTTTTATTCTCTCAAGGAAAGAAGAGCAAGTGCGGCCGCAGAATTTCAATTGCGGACCGTACTCTGTTACCTGGTGAACTTAAACATCATTTGGACTACAGTCCGTAGATTTTTTTGCGTGACCGCAGATCCTTTGTTGCGGACTGTAGATTTTGTGTTGTGGCCGCAGATCGACCATTTTTCTGACAGACCAACATCAGAGAGCTGTCAGTTTCCATATTCCATTCGTGCGGTCCGCAAGTTAATTGTGCGGCCGCAGAGCACCTTTTTGCTGCAGCAACCATAATTGTGTGGTCCGCACAATACAACTGCCGTCTGCAATTCTGTCAACACTTCACTAGATTTCTGTCCACAATTCGTGTAAGGCACACTCATCCCTCTAGCACACTTCAAATCAAGTTAGCACAAAAATAACACCTAGCTACAAAAGAAGAAAAGAAAAGAAAAAGAAACATGGGTTGCCTCCCAAGGAGCGACTGATTTAACATCGCGACACGATGCAAAATACCATCAATTTAAATGAATGACCGCCACGACGTGGCCATCTCCAACTTTTCCCAAATAGTGTTTCTCCTGGTGTCCATTTACTCGAAATACCTTATTGTTTTTGTTCTTCAAGTACAATGCACCAAAAGGTGTCACACCCACAATTTCAAAAGGACCACTCCATTTAGACTTCAGCTTTTCGGGAAACATCCTCAACCTCAAGTTGAACAACAATACGAGATCGCCAACCTTGAACTCTTTATTCCAAATGTATTTGTCATGAAGATATTTCATCTTTTCTTTGTACAAGGATGAACTTGCATAAGCATGATACCGGAACTCATCCAATTCATTCAAACGTGCAACCGTTAAGTTAGCGGCTACATCCCAATCAAGATTCAATTTCTTTAGAGCCCACATGTCTTTGTGCTCAAGTTCCACCGGAAGATGACAAGCTTTTCCAAACACCAACTGGTATGGAGACATTCCGATAGGTGTTTTATAAGCCATCCGATAAGCCCATAATACATCATCAAGCTTCTTGGACCAATCCGTCCAGTTAGCATTCACTGTTTTGTTCAAAATACTCTTTATCTCCCGGTTGGAGACTTCCACTTAGCCGCTTGCTTGTGGATGATAAGGAGTCTTGACTTTATGAGTAACACCATACTTGCTAAGTAAAGTGTCGAAAGCCTTGTTGCAAAAATGCAACCCTCCATCGCTTATGATAGCCCGCGGATACCAAACCTTGTGAAAATATTATTCTTCAAGAACACCACCACACTTCTCGCCTCATTGTTGGGTAGAGCAACGACCTCAACTCATTTAGACACATAATCAACCACGACCAAGATGTAGGTATTTCCATAAGAACTTACAAAAGGACCCACGAAGTCAATACCCAATACATCAAAGATATCAATCTCCAAGATGGTAGTAAGAGGCATTTCATTTTTCTTCGAGATTCCACCGGCCCGTTGACATTCATCACATATTTTCACTACATCACTTGCATTCTTGTAAAGAGTAAGCCAGTAGAAACCACAACTTAGCACTTTGGACGTCGTTCTTGCTCCACCATGGTGACCTCATATGGCGAAGAATGACAAGCCCGAAGAATTTTACCTTGTTCTTCTTCCAGTACACATCCTCTAATCACCCCATCTGTGCAAATCCGGAAAAGGTTTGGCTCATCCCAATAGTATCTTGACAATCCCGTTTGAGCTTCTTCCTTTGGTTTGAAGAGAACTCATCCGGAATGATTCCACACACAAGGAAATTTGCTAGATCCACGAACCATGGAACCTCCTTCATTAAAATAGCCCAAAGTTGCTCATCGGGGAAGGAGTCATTGATTTCAAGGCCATCATGCGGCCTCCCCTCCTCCTCCAAACGAGACAAGTGGTCCGCCACTTGATTTTCACTCCCTTTTCTATCTTTGATGTCTATATTAAACTCTTGAAACAAAATCACCTATCTCATCAACCGAGCTTTGGAATCTTTCTTGCTCATAAGATAACGAAGATCCGCATGATCCGTATGGACAATAACTTTTGCACCCATCAAGTACAGGCGGAACTTCTCAATTGCAAAGACAATGGCAAACAGCTCTTTCTCTGTAACGGTATATTTGACTTGGGCACCATACAAGGTCTTACTAGCATAGTAGACAGGATGAAAAATCTTGTTGGTGCGTTGCCCCAAAACCCTAACTGCTACGTCACTAGCATCACACAAGAGTTCAAAAGGGACACTCCAATTTGGAGCAGTGATGATGGGAGTGGTTGTCAACTTGAAATATAATAATTCAAAGGCTCTCATGAAATCATCATTGATGTTAAACTTAGCATCTTTCTCAAGAAGCTTGCACAGGGGGTTCACCACCTTAGAGAAATCCTTGATGAAATGTCGGTAAAACCCCGCGTGGCCTAAGAAACTCCACACCTTTCACTGAAGCTGGAGATGGAAGTTTAGAAATCACCTCAATCTTTGCCTTGTCAAATTCAATTCCATTCATTGATATTTTGTGGCCAAGGACAATGCCTTCCTCGACCATGATATGACACTTCTCCCAATTGAGCACTAAATTTGTTTCTTCACATCTTGCCAACACTTTATCTAAATTTTCAAGACAATCATCAAAGGAATCCCCAACAACCGAGAATTTATCCATGAAAACTATAAGGTAATCCTCCACCATGTCCGTGAAGATAGCTATCATACACCTTTGAAAAGTTGCTGGTGCATTACACAAACCAAATGCCATCCGTTTGAAGGCGAAAGTACCATAGGGACATGTAAAGGTTGTTTTCTCTTGATCCTCCGGAGTAATAAGGATTTGGTTGTAGCCTAAATACCTGTCAAGAAAGCAATAGAAAGCACAGCCGGCCAATCTATCAAGCATTTGGTCTAGGAAGGGAAGTGGAAAATGATCATTTCTTGTGACTTTGTTGAGCTTGCGATAGTCCATACACACTCTCCAACCGGTCACCGTTCTTATAGGAATCAACTCATTCTTGTCATTGGTGACCAACGTCATGCCCCCCCTTCTTTAGGACACATTGAACAGGAGAAGTCCACGAACTATCAGAAATGGGGTAGACAACCCTGGCGTCCAACCATAATCTCCTTTTTGACAACTTCTTGCATAGCCTCTTTTAGTCTCCTTTGATGTTCAATAGATGGTTTGGCATGTTCCTCCAAGTTGATCTTATGCATGCAAAATGTGGGGCTTATTCCGCCAATGTCCACCCAATAGCCTTCTTCCTCTTTTGTAGCACAGACAATGTAGAATCTACCTGCACGTTAGTCAAAAAAGAGGAAGAATAACCAATAAAGTAGAACAAGGGCCAAGAAATTCATACCGAAGATGTGGAGGCAATGGCTTCAACTCCAAGGTACGAGGCTCTTCAATGGAAGGCTTTTAGGAGGAGTTTTCCTATTTTCAAGGATAGTTTCAGAGGTGCATAATTGTACGCCCCTATTCCTTGCAAAGAATTCACACATTTCATGATCCCATCCATCTCGTCATCAGCAAAGTTGAGAAAGACGGCCTCCAACATATCACCAACATTGATTGTGGTACTTGTATCATCAACAATAACATCGGTCACAAAGTCCACAAAATAACACACCTCATTACTATTTAGTTTCCGCATGGATTTACATACATGGAAAATTACTTTTTCATCACCCACCCGGAAGGTGAGTTCTCCGACTTCAACATCACAAAGAGCATTCCCCATAGCAAGGAAAGGTCTTCCAAGAATAATCGACACCTCATAATCAACTTCAAAATTCTTCCAAGAATAATCGACACCTCATAATCAACTTCACAATCTAGAATGACAAAATCCGCCGGAAGAATGAATTTATCAACACGAACCAAGACATCTTCAATCACTCCCAAAGGTATCTTCATGGTACGATCGGCCATTTGCAATCTCATAGTGGTGGGTCTTGGTTTCCCAATTCCCAAGGTCTTGAAAACCGAATATGGCATCAAATTGATACTCGCCCCAAGATCACCAAGAGCTTTAGCGAACTCGGCACTTTCAATTGTACAAGGCATTGTGAAAGCACCGGGATCTTCCAGTTTAGGAGCCATTGAGTGCACAATTGCACTCACTTGATGAATGACCGTGATAGTTTCAAAATTCATTAACCCCTTCTTTGTCACAAGATCCTTCATAAACTTTGCATAACCGGGCCTTTGTTCCAAAGCTTCAACTAATGGCATATTGATTGAGAGACTCTCATCATTTGAATGAAGTTTTTGAATTGATTCTCGCCATTTTGTTTGGCAAGTCTTTGAGGATATGGAGGTGGAGGCTTAGGCAATGGTGCCTTAGCCTTTTGCACTACCGGTTCCGGTATGTCAATAATGTGATCCTTAGACGGGTTCACCTCCTCTTAAGTCTCTTCCACACTGTCATCAATATCAATCCGAACTTAATCATTTGCTCGCACCACATTATTCGAGACCTCTTCTTCTTGTTCCATTTTCTCATCATCCACAAGTTGCTTTTGACTTGAGGTGGATGCATTTCCACCTCTTCCACTTCTTGTAGTAACGACCATGTCATGCCTCGTGTTATTTCCACCCTTTGGGTTTACTACCGTGTCACTTGGTAATTCCCTCTTAGGATGAGAATTTAGAGCTTGAGAGCTTTGTCCCATATGAAATTCTAAGTTGAGGATCGATGTATTGTGTGAGGCAAGTTGGACATTCGAATCGGCATTCTTTTCCATCATTTGCTTGAACATGTTCTCAATACATCCCATCTCATTGTTTGAAGAACTCGGACCATGGGAAGGATAAGGAGGCGGGTTGGTTGGTTGTTGATACATCGAGAGCCTTTGAAAACCCGACCCCCGATTGCCTTGATTATTGTTCCATCTACCTTGATTGTTACCTCTCCAATTTCCTTGATTATTGTTCCATCTGCCTTGATTGTTACCTCTCCAATTCCCGTGATTGTTGTTGTTATTCCAATTTTCTTGATTGTTCCCTTTCTCCAATTTGCTTGGTTGTGAGAATTCCAATTTCCTTGATTGTTTTGAGGTCGCCATTGTTGTTGGCTTGGGCCTTGGAAGTTGTTTCGTTGCCCTTGAAAATTGTTCACATATTGCATCTCCTCTTTTTGGTCATTGTAAGAATCATCTTGATCAAAACCACTATCCTCTTGCACAAAATTGTCCACTCGATGTTGTACTTGTGGACCCTTGATTCTCCTTTTGTTAATCATCACGTTCACTCCCTCCATGGCATTAAATTACTTAGGATGTTGCACTTGTTGAAGTTGAGCCTTTGCTAATTGATTCATGGTGGTAGTCAATTCGACAATGGCTTGCCCATGGTCATGCTTTGTGAAGGTGAATCACTTTGGGATCACCTTGTGGAACATTATCCAGGGATTGCCATGCCGAAGATGTTTCCGCCATTTTATCTAAAATCTCAAACGCCTCCGCATAAGGCGTAGTCATGAAGTTCCCACCGTCAAGTTGATTCACTACACATTGGTTGGTTATATTGAACCCACGATAGAAAGTTTGTTGAATCATGTTCTCCGTCACATCATTGTTGAGACATTCCTTAATCATTATTCAATAGCGTTCCCATATCTCGTGTAGTGGTTCATTTGAATTTTGCTTAAATGACAAAATCTTATACCGAAGTGTAGCCATGTGCTCTGGAGAGAAGAACGTAGAAATAAAATTTTCCCCCAACTCATCCCAAGTACGAATGGAATGGTTCGGCAAATGTTCCAACCAATCTAAAGTTTTCCCCTGTAGAGAGAAGGGAAAAATCCTTAGCCTCAATGCATCCTCGGAGACATTTGTTTGTTTGCTCCCCCAACAAGTATCCACAAACCCCTTCAAATGTCTGTATGCATTTTGACTTGGAGCACCGGTGAAGAAACTTCGTTGCTCTAGCAAAGTGGGCATCACGTTGGTGATTTGAAAGTTGCCTGCCCTAATACAGGGAGGGACTATTGCACTTGCATATCCTTCATTGGGTAACACCCGGTGTGGAGCCGCTTGTGGTGGAGATGGAGGTGGAACGATCACATTGTCATGAGGCACTCTGCCTCTTCTATTGGCTTGAGGTTGAAGAGGAACCTCATCCACTTGGTTATCCTCAGCGTTCACATCCCCCAAAGTAAAATTTCCGAGCTCATTGTTTGCCATGGTTGTACCTATGATTTCTCAAACAAGTTAGTAACATGGAAGGAAAAGAAGATACTCCAATAACACATCCAAATATATAGTTAACTCTGTTTTTAACTTCCCAGCAATGGCGCCAAAAATTGATCGTGTCCAATTGCACACCTTCAAAGAGGTATGAAATGGTCGTTTGCAATTATACAAACCCAACTAAGAGTCAGTGTCGAATCCACAGGAAGCTAAGACGGGAGTTGGGGGTATATATTTCAATGCGCATGATTGAATTATCTAGATTGCCCAAAAAGTTATCGCGTCTAGTTACACACCTCAAAAGAGGTATGAAATGGTCGTTTGCAATTATAGAAATAAGACGGCCGTTTGCAATTATAGAAACCCAACTAAGAGTCGGGGTCGAATCCACATAGAGCTAAGATGGAAGTTAGGGGTATATATTTCAATGCGCATGATTGACTTATCTAGATTGCACTTCCACAAAAAGATTGGTTTTCTATTTCTAATTTTACTCTATTGATTGCAAAATAAAGAAAGAAGACTAAATATAATTGTTTTTGAGATTTTTCTAAATTGATAAAAAGCCTAGGGCTATGACCATTACCTAGTTGTTTGCCTAATCGGATAAAGACTTTAATGCTTGTTCTGTTGACTGGGGTGTATTATAGCTATCAACTCTAAATTACCCACTCACTATCTCTCGGTTTGAGAGTGGTTTTGCCCAATTTGGCATTCTCAAGACCAAATGGGTACCACACAAAACAATTGATAAAAGCTCAAGTCGGGTTATTACTATTTCTAGGTTGAACCCTTTAATTGGGTAAATCAATCTCTCGATTGACCCAGTTCCTTGTTAGTCAAGCTATCTTAGATTAGGTCTCTCTTTCTCAAGTAGAGACTAAGTCAAATAGGCATGAACTAATATTTGCAACCATTAATTCCACAAATTAAAGCATGAACTAAGCTAAATAATAAATATCCAATCATAAACAAGCACCAAATTAAATATCCATAAGGTTTATACACTAGGATTGGGTCACAACCCTAGTAAAAATCTAGCTACTCATACTTTGTTTGAAAAAAATGAAGAAGAAAGACTAATTAAACTCATAATGAAAGATTAAAATGGCTAAATCTATTGTAAAATACACCAAAGCAGGGTAAACTTTAAAAAATGGCAAAGAAAAACGGCTAAAGTAATTGCAGAGGTTCAAACTTGACCTAATTTTGTGAAACTCATCTATTTATACAAGGCTGAAAACCTCGGACAAAAATACCTCTCGGGAGCTTCTACTGCTGCACAATTCCATGTGCACTCCGTAGATTTTTTCATCTAACAGGAGTAGGAGTTCTGCAGCCACATAATTCTGGAGTGCGGTCGTGAAGCAGCTTTTCTGCGGTCTGCAGATTTAGAACTACGGCTGCAAAACAATCTTCTGCGGTCCTCAATGTTAGGGTTGCGGCCGCAAGGCTATCTTATGTGGTTGCGCAAATGTTTTTCAGTCCGCAATTCATTGAGGTCCTGGACTTTGAAAATTGCATACTCTCTAATCTTGAATCCTAGCCCAGCTTTTGTGGCCGCACAATTTATGTGCGGTCCACAATTTGCACAATTGTCTGCAGATTTGTCTCTCTTAAGTTGCGGTTGCAGATGGAATTCTGCGGTCCTCAATTTCTTATGCGGCCAATGAATTCCTTCTGCGGACCTCACATTTTGTGCTTCTGCACTCTTTTATTGCCTTGTGCTTAGACTGCTCCTTTTTTAGTCAGATTTCATCTTGAGAACCCAACTTTCAGCATTCATGTGATTTTGCACAACTTTATTAGTTCCGTGAATACAATTCAATTCTTTTAGACTAAAACAAAAGTTAAAAGGCGCTAATAAGTAGTCAATCCCCGCTTATCAAAAAGACACTAGACATTCATCATGCATTGGATGATCTTAACTACCTGCAAGGAACGGAGGATCAACATTGGAATTTATTAGAAAATGAAAAATTGCATAGAGCCATTGATATCATGTATTTCCAACAGTTGTCGAGTAAGAGGGACAACCTAAGTTTCTACCGCAGACGTTGGACGTAGGAGTCCCATATTGTTGTAAACATAAAGCAAATGGTCTTATTGATGATAGCAATAAAATACGAGAAATGTGTGTCAATTGGGGCCTAGATTATGATACTCTCGGTCCGGACGGACGCGTACAAGATGTTGACGAAAAAGGTGAAGACAATGGCAATGAAATAGTACCAGACAGTGACTGTTCACGGCCAATTTTGACCCTCCCCTTTTAAATTAATTTATTCATACTTAATAATTTACAATTAATATTTTCAAAGAATTTTCCAGTAATGAATATCTATTTTTTTCACAAATTAACCAAGCATTAATTTTAAAATTAATCACATAGCATTGACATTCTGCAATTACAAATATATTTACTATTTTAGGATTATTATAATAATTTCTATACGTAGGTTCTGTAATTAATTTAATAAATTACTCTTTAATTTTTGATTAATTAGATTACTATGTGAAAATTCAAAATTAGGGTTATAATTTAGAAAAATAAAGTATTTTTACAAATAATTAATTATAATAATTAGTAGTACTTAATAATTATAATTTTACTATATTTTATTTAAATTAATTAAATTTATTTAAATTAATTTTAAAAGGGTAAAAGGCTAAAGGGCTATAATTGTAATTCCTTAATTAAACATGGGTGGTTATTCTTTAAATGAATTTCAGCCAATAATCAAGCCTAAAGCCAAATCTGACCCAGACCCAATTCCTTTTTCTCCACCTTGGCAATCAAAGTGATCCTTTCTGCACCAATGAGATCACGCCACGTCACCCGTCTCCCACCCTCACAAAGAAATCAGAAATGAATATGGACTATTGTTCTATCCTATCAACTGTCAGCATTTAATCCTCATTTTTGTATTTTCTCTTTAGTCTTACAAGACTCAATCTCAACCGTCCAAACCCAGAGATCCGACGGCCCTCATATTCTATCATTTAAAATTTTTTAATCCTAAAATATTAGGACTGTTGATCTAAAAGATCAACGGCCCAGATCCTATTCTCCTATCTTAAACCCAATGACAACTCTTACCTACCCAAAACCCTAATCATTCTTCATCTCACTCGGCCGCCTCTTTTTCCCTTTTCCCTATCTTTTCTCTCAAGCTCACAAACTAATCAGTCACCAAACCTTGCACAAATTAGTGCAAGGTCACAAATCGATCAGAGATTTTATCTCCTTTGCCTTCTGAATCCAAGAATCCAGCTGTTATTTACCCTTTTGTTCACTAAATCTGGGCCATCGGAGTTTAATCTCTTAAGCTTGAAACACCATTCTGCCTTTGCTTTCAAATCAAACTTAGAGAATCACCCATTTTGTCTCTAGGCTACGAAGAAAGTTGTTTCTTTCCATTCTCGTTGATAGAGATTCAAAACCTCAAATCCGAAAACCCTAGACCAAATCGTGCAAGGGTCAAATTTCTGAAACCCTCCTTTGTTTTGTTAAATCTATGGCTTGAGCATATCTCAGAATCTAATAATGGTTATTCAAGGTCCAGAGGTCAAACACAGTGACCTCTGGACATTGAAGCTTTATCCGAAGGTCCTTGCCTTCAGCGAACTTCTCTCCTCTCAGGTAAACTCGTCACTATTTTCCCCCATGTGTTCTCTGATTTTACCTCTACTTTGCTATAATCACTCGACCATCATCATCTTCCACTATCTGATCAGAATCTTTTGAAACCCTAGAGGCTTCAATAGCTACTATAAATAGGATCCTTCAATGCTCTCATCTAACACGACCAACCACCTAACACTGAAGAGAAACACATACACAAACACAAAACGCTATCAATCATCTAAGAAATTTAGGATTCAAAGCCTAGGTTTTCTTACTGTTCTTTTCTTTTCGTTTGTTGAGTACCGTCTCTGGTTCAAACTTGAGGTCTCTGGGATCTTAAGCAACCGAGGAAGAGCTTTTGTTTAGTCTGCTGCTCTCAAAAAGGTTAGCACATCTTTCATTGTTCTCTTTTGTTCATCTTCTTTGAATACTACAAATATGCTAGTTAGATTCTGAGGATTACAACTGTTTTATGGCTTCTGTGATCAGCATATTAGTGCTTATGTTCTGTTAGTGTGATTATTTGTCCTGTTTTGAGTCTTTTGTCGTTGATAGGTCAGACCATTAATTGATTCTTGCTTATCTTTATTCCTGAGTTTCCAACTACATGTTTGAGTTATTATGTGTTCATGTTCACATGAACTTCATAGTTTTTTCATTGATCTGCAGTGACCTTTATGCTTATCTGTTGTATCACTGTAGTTTGTGAGTCTTGAAGTTGAGCTTATTATTTGATATCTATGACTAAGATGAATCTGAAGGTGTCTAAGCTCATATCCCCTGTCCTTTAACCTTAAGCATAAACTTCAAGTATTTATATGGTCTTTTATTTTTGTCTAGTTGTTGTTGCTTTTGTTGACCTACTCCTGTTTGAATTAAACTTTTTTCACTTCTCCCAGTAGTCCTATTGTACACATCTGTTAAGACTAAGTTATCTTTCCTCATAATACAGTCATGATCTTGTTTCCCTCATAAGCGTCGACCTTGAGTAGAACTTCCTCCTTAGCCTTTAATTCATTGATGCATTTGGTACTTTAGGGGTTTAATATTTAATGACAATAAAAGGTTTTCAATGTGAATTATTTGCTAAAGTAGAACCACCACATCAATATAATTTCCCCACAGTATTGTTTATTTTTTTATTCCAATTGTTTGTATATATACATTTATATATTTTGAATATGTTGAGAATATGAAATACACTTCTAATGACCTTCTTTCCTTTTGGGCATGTTTACATTTGGGTCTGCTGAGTTCCTAAGGAAATTAGGCCCAAACCAGCTTTGCTGCATTTTCTGAAGAGTCCAGTTAGCTATAGCCGCGCTTTTCAATTGCTGGGCCTATCTTGATGAGGTCGAATCATCAGAGTCCAGTCCTCTCTCCCTTACTTATTTCGTTACTGCTTCATTATTTCCGCTTACTGCCTTTGTTTTTTATCATGTTTTATTATCATGTATTTAACACTCATATATTAAATTATGTACTTTACTTTCGTTCTCTAATATTACATGAAACATAGGCAAACATTAGCTAATATAGGATTTAAAGAGATTTAGTTAGCAATTAATCTCCGCTCCGCTAATTATAATTTGTTCATCTCATACACTCACCTTTCTTAAAGATATTTTGAAGCTTAGGACCCTAACTCAAAACAGCAGCTCGTTTTCAAAGGAAAGTAGAAAAGAATCGTTGGTCCTTGCTAACAAAGAATGAAACCAGATTTTATGAAAACAATAATGAACGGTCACCCAAATGAATTTTCAAAGATGCCCTTCTTCAGAACTTTTAACCAAGGTACATTTGGAATCACTTTTCTTACGAACATCTTTTAAAATTATACAAGCATCTATTCTTCAAAATAACTACTTTCATAACTTAATAGTTACAAGCTTTAAAATATAGACCACTCTCAAAACTTTCTTAACCTTCAATAACTCTTTTATAATCCCACATCCCTCCTAACTCTTACATTTAGAATCACTTTTCTTAGGAACATCTTTTAAAATTATACAAGCATCTATTCTTCAAAATAACTACTTTAATAATAGTTACAAGCTTTAAAATATAGACCACTCTCAAAACTCTCTTAACCTTCAATAACTCTTTTATAATCCCACATCCCTCCTAAGTCTTACATATATACTCTCTTTAATATATATTAAGCCATGCCTTAGTAGTAATTAAGCATAGTGTAAATAACTGATTCATCAAAATTAGTCTAAGTCCTATGGAGCTACCTTAGATAGATTTTAAGGGGTGCCTAACAACTTCCCCTTAGAAGAACAAGAACCCTTACCCATAATCTCATCGGTTTGCAGAACTATAAGGAATATAACTTAATAATTAAATAGGTACCCTATTATACCTTTAAATATTAGGTGGCGACTCTCTTTCATCAACAACAGAGAAATCACAAGTTGAATCCTGTCTTGACTAGTGCAAAATAGGATGCAACAGTGACGATAATGGGGAATGAAAATAGTTATTTATTTCTTGAAGTTATTTTTAATTGTTGTATTGAATCTTCAATGCTATTTGTCGATTAGATTTAAGACTATTGAAAATTTAATTTTATTTCATAAATATTGCAAACACCATTACAGACATTTAGGTGCAACAAAATTACTGCAACAAATTACTAAGTTTATCCTTGAAAATTGGACACATTGGATGAACTGCCCCCGGTAGCTGAATTACCACCACTTCCCAAACCAACTGAAGGACATTTACGACGATCATGTCTTGTTTGGGAACATATACCATATTTACGCGCATAAACTGTATCACCAACATCCATTTGGTTCCGTATCCGTGTTCTTTTTGGCACTTGCCGGCGATGCACATAATCCTTGTTACATACTATTTTAAATGGTTCTGGCGGCCAATAATGCTCAACACCCACTGGTTGGAAGTGGCCACTGTAGGTGTTTGCGTATGCAGCAACACTGTATTCTTTATCAACGTACCTCGTCGCTACAAAACTAGCATGTTGAAAGCACTTCATGGCATGTGAGCATGGCAAGTGATAGATCGACTATTTTCCACACAAACATAATATTCTAGATTCACTGATAGTGTGGGTATTATTACCGCGATTTTGATGTAGACCAGTGTGAACTTCAAAAATATTTTGCTCGTTGCAATACTGCAAATAGGTATACCGTTGTGCTCGCTTCTTATATTTCTCAAATCGCTTCATCGGCTATGGCATAAATTGAACACCCCTTTCCAACAAGGACGACGCACTTCGGGATCTTTCAAGAAACCTCTCTGCCATCTGCTTGATTGATATCCACACCATGACAGCGACAGGAAATCGACGGGCATACTTCAACAACCCGTTGAAAGACTCTGACACGTTTGTAGTTAAAATTTTCCATCTTCTACCACCATCCTTATGCAAAGTCCACTTATCATGCTCATGTTGCGTCAACTAACGATAAGATTCTGGGTCTTCCTGCCTAATCAATTCCATTCGCCTCCTGAATTTACACTCTTGATGATCTGTTGCAGCCATCCAAATTAAATCAAGTAAGCTCTTATTTCGATGAGCCTGCTGGAAGTTGGCCTTCAAGTGCCTAACACAGTAACGGTGGTAGACATACGGTTCCTTCAATGCATCCAAATTCTGTACAGAACTTAAAATTCCACCATGCCAAGCAGATATTAGACAAATACCTGAGCACTGTCTGACAACGTGCTCCTTCAAGTGGTTCAAAATCATGTCCAAGTCTCTTGACTTTCATTGGCACAAGTAGCAAATGCGAGTGGAAATATGCTTCCATTAGCATCTACTGCAACGACAATCAATATCTCAATGTCATACTTTCCATAGACATGAGTGTCGTTTATGGAGATTATTGACCGACAATTCACAAAACCATCAATGGCCGAGTTAAATGCCCATAATACATATCTGAATATGAATTCTGGTATTCCCGGACTTCCCTCAAGCTTCCATTCAACAACAGTCCCGGGGTTAAAGTGTGTCAAAGCAGCCATGTACATGGGTAAAGCGGCAAATGACTTATCCCAATTACTATAAAACAATCTCAAATGCACGTTTACGACCGAGAAACAACTTTCTTTTGGCAATGGTACAGCCATATACGTGGTTGATAGATGTTATACACTCTTTAATCTTGTACCTTATGGCCGATTCAATATGTAAAATCAAGACAACATTCAAGTTAAAATGATTCCGGTTGAATGTGTCCATATCACAAGTGCGGGTGCCAACGTATTTTCCCACAATCCACATATTTATTTTCAACTTTCTCGCACGCTGCATCCATCTATAACCTTGAAACCATCCACGACAAATAACCTTATATACGTGCGGAGATGACTCATGAACCTCCAGCTTACGACACTCTTTTATGTTGTAAATTCGCACTGTCCTGCTAACGCGCTCTTTATCAGCAAAAAGCATATTCTTTGACGGCACCGATGGTCTAGATTCATCCCACATTGCTGGCAACTGATCAAGGTAAATAATCTTCCTTGAATGAAATGGCACATGAGACTCGTACATTCTAGGTCTAACGGGAGGTGGAGTCTGCATACATGGAGTATCCTCATTGGTGGCATCATGCTCCCTCGTCAAATCAGGTTGCTCATTCTCATTCTCACCGGCAAAGCGCGTTTCCTCATCATCTTCGCCCTCATCGGGGAATGGTGTATCATCTCCAGACTCATCAACACTATTGTCATAATCGCTGTCATCTTCCTGACTTTGTGCATCTACCAGATCCTAGTTAAATATATTGTCTTCGGGCAACTAAGTAAGGACATGCTTCATCTTGCTTGTTTTCACTGCACAACCAGTCTCAAAGTCATCCCAACATTATATATTAATTTTATCTCTTATTTTACAACTCATAATCTGTTGATATCCCATGATGCATATTATCGAGTTGCTGATAACTCCCGAATGGACCATCATGATCTAAACCACCAAAATTGGGCATATGCCAACTGTTAGTTGATTCATAATTTGTAAAATTCATATACGGCCGGTACCCCTTTGGAATATATGTATGTTAGTACGAATATGATACATAAAAATCATACTAAGAAAAGAAAAATTAAAATTTACCACTCAGCGTGTGAATTATATAAACTTGGGGTGAAATTATGTCCTTGCTCCTCATTCGCCCGTGGAGATAAGTTTAGATCTGGCCAAACTCTTTCAAATGGAACCTGTTCAGATAAAACTGCTCCAAAAACACCACCAGATGATTGAGGGTTATCCCTATTTTGCGGAACCTCAATATTGCGGATGTCTTCAGACTTGACGTACATTTTCAACATTTTTATCACTAGAAGTTCCTGGTGTTCATCCGGAGTCCTCAAAAAATCTTTAAGAGTTTCATCGTATTCGATGCTAAATTCAGCATAAAAAGCAACCCCTTGCGGAATAAAAGAATATGGATATCTTCCGGTTACATTAATAATAATCGAACATTTTCTCACACTCAATTCTTTTACATATCAACGATACCAATCTATCGTACTCCAATGTAAGTGGTTATTTAACAAGACACTGTGGAGAACAACTATAGTGTACTGAGTTATTCTCCACGACAACCTTACTCCCCCCAATATAATGTAGCCTAATTTTTCGCTCTTCAGACATTATGGCAAAATGCAGAAAAGGTTAAGTAAACAAATATTTCGGAGTAAGGAAAATAAAAAGGATGCAGAAGATTGAATTTTTTGGAATGAATTTTTGAAGAAAGAATGAAGCTCTTTAAATAAGCAAAAAATGTGTGCGAGGGGTACAATAATTGCAGGGTATAACGCATTTATTAAATGTGCTATATATATATATATAACGCAGTTATTTTATGCGCTATACCCACTACTTATTGTGGGTCAATCAATTAACTGGTATAGCGTATGTAAGGCTGTGGCCCACCGCGGGCCTGGGCCTAACGGGCCTGGGCCTAGCGGTCTCGGGCCTGGCGGGCTCGTGGGTAGGGACCGGCCCGCTACTGGCTAGGCCCGCTACGGGCCGGGCCTGCGGGCCCAACGGGCCTAACGGTTTTTTTTTTTTTTTTTTTTTAAAACAACAGAAATTTATTTTAATAAGCCTTTTATATATATATATATGTTGTCTATATTGTATATAAATATACATATAAACTATGTATATGTATTATATAAATATATTATTTTATATAAGTATTGTATATATGTGTATATATATACATATATATATATATATAGATATATAGATATTGCTTTATATAAGTGTTTTATATAATGTATATATATATATATATAAGTGTTGTATATATATATATACATATATATATATAAATATATATAGTTTATAGTTTATATATATAGTTTATATAAATATATATAGTTTATAGATATATAGATATTGCTTTATATAAGTGTTGTATATAATGTATATATATATATATATATAAGTGTTGTATATATATATATACATATATATATAAATATATATAGTTTATATAAATAAGTCTAATATAAGTCTTGTATATATTGTATATATATTTTGTATATATTGTATATATTGTATATATATAATATGTATATATTTACAATTATATTATGTGTATATATATAATATATACATATATATTATATATGTATGTAAGTGTAAAAGACAATAAAAGATTATTGTTCGTATTCATGCTTATATTTGTAAATGTCGGCCTTCACTGTAGAGTGAGGCCATCCTTTAAATGTAGGATTATAAATTTTTCTAATATAATGTATAAAATGGGGGTTAGAAGGAAAACTATATGGTAAGCACATAACTGTTACCATTTTTGATAGTTCTTCACGATCCTTGTTTGGATCGTAGTATAAAATTCCCCCGGTAACGGTGTTAATTCCGGGTTGGATTACATTTGAACCTACACTATTTGTAACCGGACTACCTCCGCCCGCCCCCTGTTCCGCAGCTTTCAGTTGCAAATATTTTTGTTTATCTCTAGGGTGTCTCATTATGTGCCTAGTTAAACTACCCGTACCGCTACGGTTGCCAGTAAATTTATGAGCCAACAAAGACCCACAAGTTTTACACCTAGCTTTGTTTTCTTCTCTTAATTGAGTAAAAAATTGCCAAACAAGAGATGGTTCGGGCCGTTTAGGAGGTCTTCTATCAAATGTAGGGGTTAGTACAGGAGGGTCCTCAGTTGGGTCATTATTAGGACTGGTAGGTGTATCATCTAAGTCGGGGTGCGTTTCATCTAAATCGGGTTGGTTTTCATGTGTCTCGGGTTGGATTTCACTATCATAAAGAGCGTTCATTGTTTCGGTATCTAATTGAGCACCGGCTCCAACATCATGATAATATTGACTATCGGTAAATTGCATTAAAGGGTGATCACTATCAAGAATATTAGGTAGAGGAGGACGGGTAGCAGGGGGAGGAGGAGTAGCTTGGCTACTAGATTGACCAATTTTCGCTTTTCCCTTCCCCTTACCACCAAACATTTTTTTCAATGAAAAATCCATATTAATTATAATTAAACTAATTAAAACAAACACAACAATATAATAAAATTAAAGAGTTGGAACGAGGTTACCGGATTGAAGAACAACTTCTTGAAAATTGAATATTTTTGAAGACTTGAAGACTTTAATACTTCAATCCACCAACTTCACAATTTTTCACGAAATTGAAATAATAATATGAGCACTTATGGAAATAATTAGAGAGAGATTGAGGGAGATTGAGAGAGATTGAGAGATTTTGTGAGTTAAAAATGAAAGAATGGGGGGTATTTATAGGTGGGAATAGGTAAAAAGTGTATTTATAAAAAGTTTGGGGTTTAATTAAAGTTTGGGGACCAAAATGGTAATTTTTAAAAGCCCAAACGGTCATATTTTGAAGCCCAAACGGTCAGATTTTAAATCTGACCGTTGGGCCATTTTAAAAAAAAAAAAAAATTAAAAAAAATAGCCGTTGGGCCCGCCTCAGGCCCGCCTGGCGGACTTTTTTGTGCAGACCGGCCCGCGACGGGCTTTTACCTGTTTGAGGCCCAAGACCGGTAGGGCCCGGACCACAGGCCCATTAGGCCCGCCAGGCTCGCGGTCCCGGGCCGGTCCTGGGCCAGGCCCAACGTGGGCCACAGCCTTAAGCGTATGTAATACATGCGCTATACCTTAACGGACAAACGTGCCGTTAAGATATAACGAATGTAATTCATGCACTATATATAAAATAGTCACCAATTATTTATTTAACCTATTTTTATAACGTGAGTCTAAAAAATAATACTTTGGTTCCGGACTCCTAAAATAACATTTTGTAGCGAATATATAAAACCAAATCTCCGTCCGCTGTTGGTGACCTTTCGAAATTGGTTTTTCTGGAATATTTCTAGGTCCTACGAGAACGTCCTGGAAACGTTCGTAGTCAAACTACTGCCACTTGCAAGTCTGTCAAGTCTGACCGCTGACCTACTAGCTACTAACTACAGTACTACAGTAGTAGTATTGATCTGGCGTTTGTCTATGGTTTGCAAAAAATCTTGTTTGCAAATTCAGCCTCCTGAGCATTAATAATAATCATGTTTGCTTAAAGTATTTTATAAAGTATATTCTTTTCAGACATTTTCAAATTCAGCTTTATTAAGTTTTTCAAAAGTCTAAAACAAGTGAGGTAGTGAACTGTATTGCGTGAAATGCCTCAACGGCGAACGTTCTGAGACTTACTTCATCTATTTGAAAGCTCTATCAACTTCAGGGTCTAATAGGGATCTTTACACATACAGCTAGACTTCATTTTTTATTTTTCGTAGCTGGTATACATAGATTATGCATTACTTATATATAATTATACATAAATTATGCATAAATTATTTATATTATATATTTGCCGGCTATTTTTAATTTAAGCGATTTAGGGTTCGATTATTTAGGTTAATTTTTAGCTAGTATAATATTATGTGTAGTAAATGGGCTGAGAGGCCTTATGATAACACAAGCCTAGACACCTCATACAAAAGCCCATTTGAGCAAGGATTTAACTTATATATTGTTGATGCAAATAAGTCTTCCCTCTCTCGCATCGAATTCAATAGCACAGGTAATTCCTCCAACGTCACCATCCGCGAATACAGTAAATGATTCTGTACCATCCTCGTCCCCACTTGTCTATCTCTTTTGATTAGATGGTTTTGCTTCTCGTGCAGTAATTGAATAAGTTGGCAAAGCCAGCAAAATGTTATGGCCGTCCCTTTCAGTTTATACTCATCGCGGCCGAAGTTTGGAATATGAAGGACAAAGTTTGGCTGTACTTTGGTAATGCATTTTGTCTGGTTACTTATCCTGGATTCCTTCCTCTTTGGCCAAGTTTTTAGGAGGTTAAAAGTAATATTTTTTTTTGGTCAAACAAGTACTTTTTGGTAAATTAAGGTGTTTGGTGAAAATAAAAAATTATTTTTGAGCCGTAGCAGAAGTACTTTTTTTGCTTTTAAGGAGAAGCTACAAATTCTAGTTTCTTTCAAGAAATAGAATCAGAAGTAGAAAATTAATTTGTTCAAGAAAAAAATAATCTTGCAATAAATTTATATTTTTCAAATTATACCCCATTAATTTAACATTTTTCTTTTCTTATCATTTTTCTTTTTATTTCTACTATACACTTCTTCTCTTTTTTATTTTAATCATATTTTTATTCTCTTTATCCTATTCCTAAGAGTAGATTTTAAATTTATATTGAATGATGTATTTTGACATATTTAAATTATCATGTAAACAATAAGTAATACCAAACGCTTAATATTATTGCTTTAGAATAACTATATTTTATACCGATTGAAAATTTTAATTTACATTTTTACTTTACGTTTTATATTCTAATTGAATTTTTTTTATAACAAATGTTGAAACTTATTTTTCTTTTCTAAACAATACTAATCGCAAATTGAACTTTTACTGTCTCTTTTTTCTTTTTCTTTTTCTTTTTTGTAATTTGATACTTAAAAGTATTTTGTTTAAAAATTGGCCAAACACAATGAGCTTGCAAAAAGCACCACTCAAACGAATTGGTCAAACTGCTATTTTGTACAAGTTCTTTTTCAAAAAGCATTTTTGAACAAATGCACTTTAAAAAAAAAAGTAATTTTTGACAGCTTGGTCAAACAGGCTCTAACCTATATTTTTAGAGTGAGATGGATTTGTGCAAATTGTACTAGCGCCCTATTTTGATTGTCCCTATTTAACATGTACACACTTTTTAAATTTTTTTTAACTTGTAGTCACTTTTTAAATAGCTGCAGGCCTTTTCTCCTCTTTCTTCTTCTTCTTCTTCTTCTTCTTCTTCTTCTTCTTCTTCTTCTTCTTCTTAACTTCAGGCCTTCTTCGAGCTATTGTGGCGCATTATTTTTTACTATTGCTTAAGGTTTTTCCTTCTTCTTTTTCTTAATTGCAAAATGGCTTCGTTAGATTTATTGTTGTTTTGACAAATTGATGATTAGGTGTCTTCTTTTTCTTAATTGCAAAATGGCTTTGTTAGATTTATTGTTGTTTTGATAAATTGATGATTAGGTGTAACGGCCCGACTGTTCGATTTGAGAGTTGTAGCCCCATTTTTTCATTTACTGCTCATTCCCTACTTAATTGCTGTTATCTGACTTGCCGGGGTAGTTGGTTCGGGTCCGGAGAAGTTTCAGAATAAATTGAGACATTTAGTCTCAAGGTTGGAAGCTTAAGTTGAAAAGGTTGACCGAATGTTGACTTTAGACTTACTTGCCTTAAGTGCATGAAAATATTAGTTGCACTTTATACCTATTTGGCCTTAAGTGCATTTAAAGTGCAATTTTTTCACTTTAGACTAATTCTTTTTTAACTTCAAACCCGATGAGTCTGAAGTTGATCATAAAGTGGTTACGTTTGCAAATTTTTTTGTAAAGTGAATATAGGTTCAATTGTGATTCTAAAATCAGGTATAGATACAAAGGCCCCGATGGGTTTTCATTGCAAAAGCCCATCAAAACTGAGATAGGCCCTGATTAAGATAGATTTCAAGTTCCTCTTTGTTTTTTTTTTCCTTCATAATTTTGTCGTTAGATTGTGATATTTGCCCCAAGTTAGAGCCCCAAATTTTGGTCTGAATATCAAAATTTCTCTCTCCTTCAAAACTTAAGAAGGAATGCTAGCCTTATTCTGTAGTTGACTATCCACTTGAGGGACAAAGTTGTCTTCCAATACTATTGCTAATTTGAAATATCAAATTGCACATTCTGACGTAATCAAATTATGCAAACGTTAAATAGAAAGTTTTAATTTTAACCAAATAGACAATTTTTCAGTTTATAATCTTCAATGAGAAAATGTGGAGGAACTCAGTGAATAACCTAAGTAGCCTTGACTGCTATTAGGCCTTCTGCTCCATTCAACTGAATCAACTGAAACGAGAGAAACAATGTTAAGACATGGTACAATGGCCACGATTTAGTCCTAATAACAAAAAGAAGGGAAAAGCACCTTACTTGAACTCGGTGTTTCTCCAAATAGATAAGAGCAAACATATATTTTAAAAAGTCATTCTAGTTGCAACCCTAGTTTTGTAACAGCTAGCTGATTTCCAGTTGGCACAATTGCAAGAACATGCGATGATATATGCCTTCCATAGACCATACACATGTAATATTTGTACCCATAATAATGCTCAACATACAATGTAGATATGAATTGTTTTACATTTTTTGATAATCTCCACTAGCCAGGCAGCCAAATCAAGTTGAAGCAACTCCACCACCATCCCGCCAGCCTCCTACTAACAAATGAAAAATTGAATTCTTAGAAACCAAGAAAAAGGAAAAAGAACATTGAAGAATCATTACCAACTAACAAAAGAAAAAAGGAATATATTGAAAGAAAGATGATTAACCTAATACAAATAAAAAGTATCGTAACTTTCTGATAGAGAACGCTTTATCCTTCTTAGTAAATTTACCGTATCGAGCTAGTGGATTTTAAACATCGAATAATTAAGCAGAAAATAGAAAAGGAAAAGAGTGGAGAAGGAGGTCAACTTTTAATTTAAAGAATGCTTGGTAACAACGCAGGATAAGATTCTTTAATAGCAGAAGTCTCCGAAAATGCAGAAATAATTATTGTCAATTTGGATGACTAGTAACTCTAGCTCTCTCATAGACTTGAAAAGTTTTGTTTTCCAATGGTTAAAATTGTTATTCTTAGTTTGAACATTTTTCGTTGTTGGCTGGCCAGGTGGTTAAAATACCAAGATTTGCACCTTCAGTTATGCGATTTGATAGTTGTTAACACTTTAATTATGCGATTATATAGTAGTTAACTCTGTGAACTCTATACAATAACATCCCTCGTTCCCTCCCACTTTGCCAAAAACATTATCGCATGTCATTTGAATTATACTAGACAATCGTACCTTACAAATCACAAAGTTAATCAAGTGAGAATATAAATATCATTTCTAATCAATGATTAAATGATAAATTTTATATGAAAGGCATATGTTTGGTTATAAATCGCTAGGCTCAGCAAAAATAGTAAACGCGGGTAACTTTTCCTCCCACTTCCTGCCAAAAGAAAAAATCACTTAATTTTTGTTTGAGTTTAAGTTTAATGCACAAATAATATATTACTTTTTTACACCATCAGTTAGGTTAATTTACAATAGGATGCATGTAATTCTTCAGAGCGAGCATAATGTGATAATCTAAAATATAGTGTAATAATTTGTTATAGACGATTAAATTATTTTGATAATGTAAAAATTAATTATCCAAACAAAAATTCACATTTTCAAATTTCATCACTTTAATATAGGCATTGAAGTTATGAGGCTGACCCCAAGCTTTTCTAAGGGATCCACAATTAATTTGAAGTTCCCCCAATTAGCTACGGGAAATTAATGCAAATTGATAGATTCTTCAATCATCGAGTACATTAATGATTGCTCACGCTTATTATCATGACAACAACACTGATCTTTAGTGTTTGTAGAAAACCCTATCATACACATCCATCTACAAAGTTTTTATAAGAACTATGTGTATATAACTTAAAATCTTTTTTCTTAGTAATCTACCTGCAAGTAGTTGGAGAGAGATAATCAAATGTGCGTTCTGTTCTCATTTTTCACCGTGTGATGTATTAAGTCAAACTGTAAACTGTCCTAATCCATTTCTAGTCACATTAAAAGTTGAGGTAGCATGCTCCTTCAAGAACCTATGGAGCTGTACTTTCAAGTTTATCACTTTTGAAAGCAATAAACAGATAGGGGACTCAATGATAGACAGATCATATAATATTAGAATGGAGAATAATTACATACTCCCATATTTTAACATCAGCAACTCTAAGCTTAAACTTTAAAACTTTGACCCCCCAAGTACAGCACAAGTCGAAATACTTAATAATAATTTATACCATCCATGCCCGACGTGGAACTAATAAAATAATGTTCGTATTACCAACTAATATTGTTTTTAAATCCCTTAAACCATTAAAATTAATAACTTATTCTAAAATTTATTTGTTAGGTGTTGTCTGGTTCTTGAAACATAGTCTTTTTTACGTTTGATAATCGCATAAATTATTGGTTTTGGTAAATAATATATATATATATATATATATACACTAACTAATTGAAAACTGACGTCGAAGATCTAAAATTATGGTGTAGATGTGATGATGAGATAAGCTTAATTAATTAATGTATAAGATCATTAATACTTAATGCGATTATCCTATCTTTTCAGCTCACGTAAGTGTGATTAAGAGTTGTTTTTATTGTTTTTATGCTATTATGGACGAATATGCATCTCTTAAAAATTAGAAGAGCCACGAGGAAGAAGCCCTGACAACCCCCCCCCCCCCCAC
>MCJB01038879.1:0-59159 GCA_002018475.1 Nicotiana obtusifolia | reverse complement strand
AAACCCCCCCAAACAACAAGAACAACTCTTTGGTATATGTATGGACACGACTATATATTCTAATCACATGTAAACTTCAACTGAAAAAAAACATAAGTTTGTTGAGCTAGTATGATTAAGAATTTAAATTTAAATAGATGAAAAGAGAAGCCAGTTAAAGATGACACATCGCTAATATTAGAATTAATCATTGATGATAATTAGTAGTATCATTTGTTCCAGAAAAAAACAATTTATTAACTTAGGTGATGGTTCTTCCCCATCCCTCATTGATTCAAAATTTAAATGGTATGAACTTCAATTAAATTGAGATAATGAGTTCTGAAACGTATATTTAATTATAATTAATTATTTGTTTTTCCTACAATACATAAAATTCGCCCATGATTACCGTGTTTTGTCGAACCAGCAAACTGGCCATGGACCGTGATTAATTTCCTCCTTCTCATTTAAGGAAATTTTGGTTTGGGAAATGCATTTTCTAGGATATATATTTTGTGTGTACTTTCTTTTTACTAAGTGATAATTGTGGCAAATGAGTTTGAAAATATCTGATTTTATTCTTTTCAGTTAATAATGATCTTAAGAATGGGTAGCAAAAATATGTGCGTCTACTTCGGAAGTTAGGCAAGGAATGTTTCAATAGCGTGTGAAGATATTTATTTAATTTGTTGTCTACCATGTCTTGGATCTACTGAGATTCCTTTGAGTATTTCTTTGAAAAATACAAAATTGAAAAGAGCAAAAACAGATTCCTTTTCTTTTCCCTCTTGAGTTTATATGGAACAAAAAATTAGAAAAAGCGTGATTTAAAACTGCTAATTGAAAATAAGTAACAGTTTTAAAAGTAATTGAAATTTCACCACTTTTTCATATAAAAATAAAATTTGAACAAAAATGTCCTTAAAAATTCGAAAACGTTCCAGCATAATATGCTAAAGTTCGAATTTTTTACATATGAGATTTCAGCATAATGTGCTGAAGTTCCAACATAATATGCTGAAAATTTATATGCAGGAGCTCCATAATGCATCATATTTTGCTGGAATTTTTCGTGTTTCAACTAGGATATTTTTGTCCAGATGTTATCTCCCCATAAATAGTGGTTATTTTTCAATTACCAGTTTGAAAACTGGTTAGTCCAAGCTATTTTCACTTGAAAAAAAATAAAAATAACCTGATTTACAACTGCTAATTAAAAATTAGTCAGAGTTTCAAAAGTAATGAAAATTTAGCACATATTCATGTATAAATAAAATCTGAACAAAAATATCCTTAAAATCAGAAAAAATCAAGTATAATATGTTGGGGGTTCAAATTTTTTATATATACATTTCTAGCATAATGTGCTAGAATTTCATAATATGATAGAGTTCCAACATAATATTTTGAAAATATTATGTAGGAGCTCTATAATCCAGCATATCATGCTGCAGCTTTTCGCGTTTTAACTAGGGTATTTGTCCAGGTTTTATCTCTATATAAATAGCGGCTATTTTTTATAGCTTTGCAATGCTGGCTATTTTCTAATTACCAATCCGAAAACTCGCTTGCCCATACTATTTTGACGGTTTAATATTATTATCTTTTGTAAATGACCTTGGCAATGTATGATTAGGAGATGGGATTATTAAACAGAAAGCGCGGCTCAATATTAAAGGGCCATGTGACTTCCATGCGTTAGGGTGGGTTTAAACGAAATCATTTATATCTTTAACAAAATAAAATTGATTAATATAATGATGCTTAGTTTTTAAATTTTCTTCATCCAATTAATATTGGAAGTTTGATAAGACAAAACCTAAGTGTCTTTTCAATGGTGGACACAAAATTGTATGCGAGCAGTGTTGCCTATTGTCACATTCAACTTGTCTTTAAGTGGATATACCTATATATGTTAGTATTAAAAGATTTATTTTTCATCCCAAATAGTTGCGTATTGTAAATACAGATAAGTTAATTAGAAAAATAGATTTATACATGTATATAATAATTCTTTTTAGGTATCTCGCACAATGGTCTCCTTCAGCTTTTGTTGAAGCTCAAAAGTTTGCGAAAAATGGGACGCTGCTAGTTGTAAATATGTGCTTTAAAGCTAAAAAGAAAAGGAAATTAAGGAAAAGGAGAGGAAGAAAATTCTTAATAAAGAATAAGTCGTGCAAAGCCGGCCAAAATGCCAATAGGAAAATGCATTCCCAAGAGGACAAATCTGATCTTTTGGAGCTGTTCAAATCTCTCTGTTCTTCAAAAGAAATTAGATTTTATTCCCCTCCCCCTCAATCTGTGGTTGCTTTTCTCTTTTCATTTACTATTTTTAGGTTATTATCTTTTGGCCAAGTGCTTTTGTCTCTCTTGAGATCGTGCAAAGGTTGGTGCGGCCTTCGAAGTACATTGAAAGAGAGTACTTGCAGAAATTTCAAGGAAGATTTATTAGATATAACGAAGAAAAAATACTGTATTGTATTATTTTATAATAAAATAATTAAAATAGTAGTATAATTACTGTTCATCTACGTCAGAGTCTCTGACGTGTAGATGAAAGCGAAAAGATCGGCAGAATCAAAGGCGGTACATGAATTGGTGAGGGAGAAAATTGAAGTGTTCAGGAATCTAATCCCAAAAAATGAGTTCATATATCATATCTCAGTGTATTTTCCTATCTTAAAACCTAGATATCACTTTCTTTCTTTTCTTTTTGGTATGTTGGAAAGTACTAAAAAGCAATACTAAAATCTTTCAAAAGCTACCATCTTAAATCTGGTAGGAGTAAAAACTCCATTTTCATAGCCACATCTTTCCATATTATCAAATCTTCCTTATGCCTATGATATTTATTTGCCAATAAATCTACACATATGTTTGCCTTTCTAAATAACGTATGTAATTTAGGAAGTAAATTTCATAGATGATTATTTAACTTTGTGTTTATTACTCAAAAGTTATTTTTTTTTGTTACGTAAAAGTTATTCAATTTTGTGTTAATTATCCAAAACTCACTTTTATTTCTTTTATTACACAAAAATCATTTTACTTTGCTTTAGTTATCACAAAAGTCACCTTGGTCAGATTATATAATACTTTTACTTGAAAAATTTATTTTACACTTGATATTATAAATCTTCTCAGTTATGTAATATCTTCTATATTATACACTATATAATATATTTTTACTTAGGCATCTTACTTATAATTAAAATTAACTTAATATTATTTTATTTATTATTTTTATAATATATTCATACATTTAATTTTCTCTTAACGTTAATTTTCGTAGCATCAATAAATTTATCAGTAACCTTACTATGAACAAATTTAAGTCAACGTTCTTAACCATGCCTAATAAAATATTCCTAATAAAATATTCATAATAAAAATTATAAAATCAAAGTTCATAACAAATTTATCAGCCAAGCCATATTCGGTGATCCAGTAAACAAAGTACTCACATTTAGCACACTGACACATCAGATTAACACTTTCAAATAAATAATTTTAATAGATAAAGCTTTAGAAAAACCTTAATATTAAACACCATATATTTAAAAAAAAAATGTTTTACTGACTATAAAGGTTAGCATTTGCTAAACAAATCTGTTTTTATTATTTCAAATAAATACCAAAAATAATATTTTTTATCATTTTTATATTTTAAAATATGTTCATGTTTGAATATGATTAATAAATTGAGTTCCATGAAAAAATTAAATTTACGAATATATAATACAAAGAACAAATAAAATAATTTAAAGTTATTCAATTATTAGTAAAATACCTAGGTAAAAATATATTATATAATATATAATATAGAAGATATTACATAAATGAGAGAATTTATAATGTTAAGGGCATAATAGACTTTTCAAATAAAAGTATCATAAAATCTATTCTAGGTGACTTTTATGATAATTAGAGCAAAGTAAAATAATTTTTGTGTAACAAAAGAAAGAAAAGTGACTTTTAGGTAACCAACATAAAGTTGAATGACTTTTATGTAACAAAAAAAAAGTGACTTTTAAATAACGAATACAAAAATTGAATGACCAATTCATGAAATTTACTCTAATTTAAGTACAGCTTGATTTGGTGAGAAAATTGAAGGCGGAATCCCATAAAATCAAGTTACTCGGGCTCTGATCACAAGAACCGCAGTAGTAATAAGTTATATGTCTGATTTTAGTATAGTATAGAATATATTTTTTAACCTTGAAGTTCTTTACTTTTATCCATTACAAATTAAATCTCCAATAAAATCAAAAAAGACGCTTAGCCAATGTTGGACCAAATATAAATGTACCAATAACATTAAGCTTTTGTTTTCACTAGTTGGTATTTTTTTTATTGATCTTTTCGTCTATTGAGCTCTATTTCTCATTAAATTTGCATGTATCCTAAAATCGTACGTTTTTTTGACACAAGTAAAATAATCCTTATATAAAAATTTAATTCGTCCAATATAATGTTTGGTTGCTCAATTCAATTTATTCATACCTAATACATGAATTATTTATACCTCATAGGAGGCTTAGCTAATACCAAGGAAACCAAGGGATTACTAATTCCTGCATTAACTATACCTGGATAAGACCCTAAAATTACTAAACCGCCCCTCAAACCCTTTTAATTTTTAATATTTAAGGGTATAATTGTAAAGAAGATTTTGTACAGTTTTAAACCAAACACAAGCTTAGATTATAAATTACATAGCTAATTTTTAATACAATGAATCAAACACTTGATAAAAATAATCCCAGCACTACAATCCCTGTATTACTAATCCTTGCATTACTAATCCCTGCATTACTTGTGTTCGTACCAAACGATCCCTAAGTGTTATGTTCTTATGTGTACGTCGTCTTTATTTTTGACATCTACAACTAACATAGTTTTTCACTTGCATACTAGTGCATCGATCTTGGGGTTAATGTACGTAGGAGATGACAAAATCATCACATGAACAACATTCTCTTTTTATCGTACATATACTATATTTACGCGAATTAAATTGGATAACAATTAAATTTTTATGCGAATTAAGAATACGTTATTTGATTCAACGCAAATAATTAAGAATATTAGATATATATACTAAAGACGAAATAAGCGATCAAACCAATTATAATGTTATGTCCAGGCCTGAACTTAGATTGAACAGTGACCTCATCCTCAATCGGATATTGGCTCGAGCCAAGTCGTGAATGAAGAACAGGACAAGTGAACAAAAACTTTATCAGTATCTAAAAGGCAAAAAACAAACTTGAATTACTTTGGCTCGCGTGTTACAGTGTGTGTTACAAAAGAAAAGCTTCCCCTTTATATAGTAGGAAAATTTCATTACTAGTATAAGTCTAAAAAAGGTAAAAGTCTTCCTTTTTAGTTAGTTATTAATCTATAACCGACATTGAGCGAAATCCGCACCGTGATATCTGGTTGGGTGCGAATATCACGACCCTCTATCTGTCATGTGTAACCGTTTACTGTGTTTCTCGAGGTCTTAGAACTCATCCTTGGCCCCGGCCGCGTCGCTTTATCATACCCGATGACAAGCACATCGTTGACTCTTCCTGAATCTTGATACAAGGGGTCTCTAACCTCGATTACAATCTCGTGCATCCGTACCCTTCTTTCATTTTCTCACTGGGGAATCGGGGTAGACATTACCCCCCATTTTACCCGTATACAGATAGTCCCCTCGTTTTTCGGAGAGTAAGTTTACTGAAACGACGGGAAACCATAGATGAACCCCGGTTCCTTCCTTCGTACGTTACAACTGAAATGACGGGTAATTTGAAACGTCCCATCAGTCGTGTTGTTCCGACTTCGGACACGTGTCAGTCACCGGTTGACTGTCCTCGAATGCGAAACGTCGCGCATTGATTGTTTTTCCTCTATAAAAGCTTCGACCCTCTTTCACTTCTTCCACTTTCCAATTCTAGAATTTTCCCCCAAACTTTCTAATGGCTTTTAACTCCTCCAAATCTTCATACATTGCTCCCTGAACCTTCATATCTTCATCTTCAATCCTCATACATTTTCTTTGGATCTTCAACGCAGACCTTCATACCATCTTCAAACCTTCATATTTTCCGTCGAACCTTCATATCTTTCTTCAAACCTCATATTTTTCTTCAAACCTCTATATTTCCCAGATTAAGATGGTAAAAACTTCCAAGTCAGTGCCTCAGCAGGCTGTTCCTTCATCTTCCCACCCGGCCACAGATGCTGAGGTGGTCGTTCCCGAGGTGGCTCAGGAGCCCTTCATGAAGAGCTTCGTACCTGGGGCCTGCTCTATCGGGAACGACTTCGACGTCGAGAAGGACTTTAGTCAACAGGACCAAGGAGAGGGAGCATGGAGATACATATGCTCCGTTACTGAGGAAACTCTACTCATAGTCCAAGCGGACTATATCTGGGAGGGTAAAGATGTAGTCATTGTCGGGCCCGATGATGACATCACTACTCACGTGGAGGAGTATTTAAGTGCTTACAGTTATCCCTTCACTCTCGCCCCGGTGGACACCATTGTCCTTGCTTTTTGCAAAAGGTACGAGGTGTGCCTAGGGCAAATCCACCCGTCCTTTTGGAGGATCGTGATCCTCTTACGTCATTTCGTGAACAATACTAAAGCCCCTTGGTTCACCCTCGACCGCCTACTTTGCCTATACAGTCTCCAAATCTTTCGAGAGGGGCTGATCAAGCTCGTCCGCTGAGCAAGCAAGGCTCCGTTCTCGAGCATCGACGAGGACAAAGATAGAGGGTGGAAAGGGAGGTTCGTTCGGGTGAAAATCGAAGACCTCATCCCTTCCAAGTTTCTGCCATTCACCGAGAAGTGGAATGCATCCCGTAAATACTTCCCTTCTCAAGTGTTGGTCATTCCCTTTTGTTCTTTCTCTCATTGCCTATGTTAGTCGTTGTGCAGCTATTGCCAGTGTTCCAAATGCAATTCGCCATTTTACGGAGTGGATCGAAGGGATTTGCAAACAGATGTTGTACTCCGAGCGCGCATGGCGCAAGCTCTCGAAGGGAAAATGGGAGGCTTGTCCCCATGGTGAGGTTCTTTCCTAAAGAATTACCTCCATGCTTTAGCTTACACAGTGCTAACCCTTTCTCCTTTCTTACAGGTTTGCCTAAGACCACCGAACTCAGACCGTTGGATGAGGACGAGGATCCTTCCTCGCTTGTCGAACCTTCCGTCTTGGGGAAGCCCGGGGCTGGTGCGATGGAGGAGAAGAGAAGAAGAAGAAAATACAGTCCTCGGGTTCCCCAGACGCCGAGGCGAAGAAGAATAAAATGACCATTCGGTTTGGAAGCCCCAAAAAGAGCACCAAGTCCAGGGAACCAGATCCCGATTCCCTTTACTGGCTCAGGGACGAGCCCAAGGACGATGACTTATTTTATTACTCATGGGTCGACCCTTAACGAAGGGGAGCATGCGATGACCGGGAAAGAGGGCCATGAGGTCGATCCCCCTCTAACTCGGGAACTAGAAGGTGAGACGGAGGCTGCAGCCCCCCGGGAAGCTGCTTCTGTCCCGAAGCAGGCAGGCGGTGTCATTGACATCGTGGAGACACCCTCCTATGCCGAGTCTATGCTCGAAGAGGCCCAAGCGGGCAAAGAGAAGCCAAGCGAGATGGCGCAGGGCCCAGACGTCGCCCTCAATACGTTCTTCGACGGTATAGATATGGCCGCACTGGAGGGTTTTTTGGGCTTGGTCACCTGGAGGTCCCGAATAAGGATGTGCCATCGGGAGCAGGCGGGACGAGTTCGAGCCCAAAACTAGTGAAGTAATTTCCTGCTCTGAGTGTGGACCCCGAGTGCAAGAGAACGATAGTTCATTCAATCCCGGAGGACGCCCGGGTCCTGTCTGCTCCGGTGGGCATAGTCAACTACCTTCGATGCCTGGTTACCGAGCAGGACCAGGAAAAGATAAACGAAGTGAGTATGTTGAGCCTCTTCAACGAGGTGAAACAGATTTGTTGCCAGGTAAGGCGTTAGCCCTTTGCACCCTTTTGTGAATCTCACTTTTGTTTTTGACGTGCTCTACTAACTTCATTGTTTTTCAGGCTTCACTGCTTCATCACGAAAGCTTCCTCCGGTACTGCTTGGAGATTAGCCAGCTCGAGTTCGAGCTTAAAGAACAAGCCCAGAAGAAGGACATGTACAGGGCTCTTAGTGAGCAACAGGACGAGGCCCTCAAAGACCTCCTAATTCTCTAGGCCGAGCTGGAAAAAGCCCAAAAGGAAGCCTCGAACCTGAAGCGGGAACACACAAACCTAGTTGAGAAGGTAAAGATCTTTGAGGCTAAAAACGAGGAGCTAGTCGTGGTGACTAACAACACAACTTCGCAGGTCCAAGAGAAGATAGACCTGATCGACCAGCTTCTGGCTAAGATGGATGAGGTAAAGGCCACGACCGAAGTGTGGAAGGACAGGATGGACCTGCTGGCTTCGGAGAAGGAAGCTGCAAAAGCAGGGCTGGCATCGGTCGAGAACCAACTTCGGGTGGCGAAGGACAAAGCCGATAAGTGGTCTCTACTAAATGATGATCTTCGGGCAAAACTGAGCTCGACCATCAGATAACGAGATGCTCTCGGACAAGAATATGCCGCACTGAGGTCCAAATTAGATGCAACCTCTTCTGATGCCGAGGAAATGCAGGCCCAATATAAGGCAGATGTGGTGGTATATAAAGCGGCTATCTCGGAGAGAGACCCTCGAGGAGATCTATGCTTGAGGTTTTGACCTATCGGCCGAGATTGAGGACCTAGGAGACTCGAGGCCGAGGCAAATGAGCTTTATGATCTTGAGGGTCCCGAAGGCTCTGAGGGTTCCGAGGGTTCCAATGGTTCTGGCGAAGAGTCGAGCCCCGATGAAGACCAGGCGTAGATGCCTTAGCTCTTTTCCAGTTTTTCTTTATGTATTTTTTTTGTTTAGTTTGAGGCCGCTCTATCGTGCCTTTGTAAACATATTTTGGAGTATATAAAATTTCCCCTTTCTTGCAATACAGTGTTTTTACTTTTCCAGCATCTACTTGTAATTTTCTATTTGCGTATTGTTTTGATTGCCTTAGCATAAAATCATATGTAATTCTAGAGCATCCATTTTTCAGAGGTCCGAACGGAGCCCAACTTCGATGCAACTTCGGTTTCTTGTGGCTTAGAATCCTTGGTGAAACCGAGGGCTTTTAAGATGCTTAAGTATTTTTAGACGATGTTTTTGCCGAGGGTAACCTTTTAGTAGGTTTCGATTTTTCGTAAGGGCCTTACTTTCTGGTTACGGACTTCGGGCCTCTCCGAGCCGTTTTTAGGGTGGCCATATTCTTTCATATTCGGGCACCGCCTTATGGGTTTAGTGCCTCCAGGAATTGGTAGCCCGGGTTGTCTGAATTTTCATCGGGCGACAGTCACCGATTAGGTGTAGCTCGTGGGCTTTTAGAATCCAGGATTGAAGAAGCAGAATGTGCAGTAACAAAGTGTAAGGGAGGTAGAAATTTCTTTTATTGCTTAATATGCAAGGTACATGATCGAAGGCGCATAAAACTTGTGCCATGGCTAGAGTGGACCATGTGGGCACGGTTCATATGACTGTTTGACCCTTACAATGAATCTTAACCACCAAGCCTTATCTTTTATCACAAAAAATTTTCTTTTCCCTTGCTAAAGATCTTAACCTGGGGGTAATGGCCCCCAGTATTCGGGGCCGAACTCATGAGGGATCAGATATTGTTGATCTGATACAAACGATCATCGATTCCTGGTTTAAGACCGGCCTCCAAATCTAAGGTAGCACGTTTTACTGTTGCCTCATTAAAAAACTTGCCGAAAAACCCACTTCGGGACAAAACTAGTTCAAGGAAAAAAAAGTGCAACACGCGTTTTCAAACCTAATAGCCGCATCCATCCTTGGACGATTACCTGTATACATTAGTATGATTTATAATTAAAAATGAGTTGAGTACGTACCTTAATAGTAGTACAACTTTAAATATGTCATGTTCTAGTTGTTTGGTAGTTGTACGTCATTTTCCGCTTCGATTTTATATGAGCCTTTGCAGGTTATTCCAACAACTTGATACGGCTCTTCCCAATTCGGGACCAGTTTCCCTTCTTTCGGTTTCCTAGTGTGTAGTGTTACCCTTCTCAATAAAAAGACTTCGACTTGAAAATGTCAGAGGTTGGCTCTTCGGTTCTAGTATCTTTCTACTCGCTGCTTCTGGGCGGCCAACCGGACCATGGCGGCCTCTCCCCTTTTGTCAACAGTTCCAGGCTCGTGATCATGGCTTCGTCATTTGACTCTTCGGTAGCATATTGGAATCTAAGTCTCGGTTCCCCCACCTCGACTGGTATTAAGGTTTCAGCTCCGTAGACTAGAGATAACGGTGTGGCCTCGGTGCTTGATTTTGAAGTCGTAAGGTATGCCTACAGGACTTCGGGAAAAATCTCTTTTCATTTTCCTTTCGAGCCAGTCAACCTCTTTTTTCAGGTTTTGGAGTATAGTCTTGTTTGTTGATTCCACCAGCCCATTCCCACTAGGATAATAAGGCGTTGATAGTATCTTTCTGATCTTGTGATCTTCGAAAAACTTACTTGCCTTGCTGCCGATGAATTGTGTTCCATTGTCGCAAACAATCTTGGCAAGTATCCCTAATCGACATATTATGTGATCTCAAATGAAGTCAATGACTTCTTTCTCTTGAACCTTTTCGAACGCTTGAGCCTTGACCCATTTGGAAAAATAATCGGTCATGAATAGTATGAACTAAGCTTTACCGAGTGCATATGGCAGGGGACTGACGATGTCCATTCCCCACTTCATAAATGGCCATGGAGATAGGACCGCGTGCAGCATTTCTCCCAGTTGATGGATCATTGGGGCGTGTCGTTGGCACTCGTCGCACTTTCATACGAAGTCTTTCGCATCATTTTCCATTTCGGTCCAGTAGTAGCCGGCTCTTATTAGCTTCCGAACCAAAGATTCTGCCCCCGAACGGTTCCCGCAAGTGCCCTCGTGAACTTCTCTCATGGCATATTCGGTCTCCCTTGCCCCAAGCATCTGGCTAGTGGTCCAAAGAAGGACCTCCTGAAAAATGCCCCTTCAACCAAGCTAAATCTGGCGGCTTTGGTGCGTAGGGTTCTCGATTCTTTGGGTTGCTTTGGTGCGTAGGGTTCTCGATTCTTTGGGTTCCGAAGGCAATTTTCCTGTCTTCAAGTAGATATATTTGTTTCTGCAATCCCAAGTTAAACTCGTCGAGTTCACTTCGGCGTGGCCTTCTTCTATCACCGAATTCATTAATTGCACAACTGCTCCCGAGTTGAATTCATCGGAATCGACCGACGACTCCAAGTTAGCCAGTGCATCGACCTCACTATTTTGATCTCGAGGTACATGCTGCAGGGTCCATTCCCTGAATTGGTGTAGGGTTACCTGCAATTTGTCCAAGTATCACCCCATCCGTTCTTCCTTTACTTCGAATGTTCCATTAATTTGATTCACCACGAGGCGGGAGTCGCACTTGGCTTTGATCACTTTGGCCCCCAAGGCTCTTAGTCGGTTCTAGACCTGCAATCATGGCCTCATAATCGGTCTTATTGTTAGTCAATTCCATAGACTGTCTAATTATATTTCTCGTAGGTGGTTTTAATACGATATCGAGCCCAGAACCATTCGTGTTGGAGGCATCGTCCGTGAAGAGGGTTCAGATTCCCAAAGTAGTCCCCGAGGTTAGCAGTAGTTCCCTCTCGACTTCGGGTATTAAGGCCGATATAAAGTCGGCCACGAAGTCTGCCAAACTCTGAGATTTTACGGGGGTTCGGGGTCGATACTCGATATGGTACCTGCTAATTTCCACGGCCTATTTGGCTAACCGGCCTGAGAGCTCGGGCTTATGCATGATATTCCTCAGCAGGTAAGAGATTACGGCACATATAGAGTGGCATTGAAAGTACAACTTTGGCTTCCTAGAAGAGCTTAGCAAAGTGCTAATTTTTCCAGGTGAGGATACCTTGATTCGGCCTCGCCTAGAGTTCTACTAACATAGTAAATAAGAAATTGCATACTTTCTTCCTTCCAGACTAAGACACCACTTACTGCCGCCTCGGAAACCGCCAAGTAGAGGTACAAATGTTCGTTTGCCTTCGGAGTGTGCAGTAGGGGTGGACACGATAGATACCGTTTGAGTTCTTCCAAAACTTGCTAGCATTCCGGGGTCCAGGAAAAGTTATTCTTCTTCGTTAGTAGTGAGAATAATTGTTGGCTCTTGTCTGAAGACCTCGAGATGAACCGGCCCAAGGCAGCTATATGCCTGATCAGTCTTTGAACGGCCTTGATGTTGTCCACCATAGTGATGTCCTCTATGGCCTTTATTTGTCAGGGTTGACCTTGATCCCTCGATTGGATACCATAAACCTGAGGAATTTTCTCGATCCAACCTCGAATGCGTACTTCTCCGGGTTCAACTTTATATTGTATTTCTTTAGTATGTCGAAGGTCCCCTGCAAATATTTTAAATGGTCCTCTGCTCGCAGGGACTTGACTAACATATCGTCAGTATAAACTTCCATTGATTTCCCTATTTGTTCTTCGAACATCCAGTTCACTAGGCGTCGGTAGGTGGCACCATCGTTCTTTAATCCAAACAGCATTATGTTATAACAATAGGTGTCAAATTTAGTGATGAAAGAAGTCTTTTCTTGATTATCCGTGTCCACCCGAATTTATTTGTACCTGGAGTAGGCGTCGAGAATACTGAGTATCTCGTGCCAGGACATCATGTCGATCATTTGATTGGTGTTAGGAAAAAGGAAAGAATACTTAGGGCATAATTTTTTTAAGGTCCTTGTAATCTACACACATTCTTATCTTATTCCTTTTTTCGGCACTACCACTACGTTAGCTAACCAGTTCGGGTATTTAACTTCCCGGATGGATCCTATTTAAAGAAATTTGGATACCTCATCCTTGATGAATGTGTGTTTGACCTCGTACTGTGGCCTCCTTTTCTGCTTGACCGATGGAACTCTGGGTCTAATCACAACTTATGCGGGGTTACCTCCGGTGGGATCCCTGTCATGTCAAGTTGGGACCAAGCGAACCAGTCTACGTTAGCTTCAAGAAAATCAATAAGTTCTTTGCTGAGCTCGGGGGTTAACCCCGTGCTCAAGTATACCTTTCAGTCCAGTAGGTGTTCGATTAATATGACTTGCTCCAACTATTTAACCATCGAACTGGTGGCGTCGGTGTCATAAGGAGCTATGAATAATCTCGGGACACCATAATTGTCCTCCTCATCTGCTCCTCGTTCCTCCGGTTCAGCCAAGGCTGGCATCAATGCTTACTATTAGATTTCTTCCTTTCTAGTCGGCTCTATGTTCCTTGACGTCAAAACCGCAGGCATCGGGATTACCTCGTCGATAGCGAACATCTCCTTTGCGGCTGACTATTCTCCGTAGAACGTCTTGACTCCCCCCATGTGGGGAATTTTAATGCCTAGTGTAAGGTCGAGGGTACCACTCTTATGTTGTGAACCCCGACCTTCCGAATAGAGCGTTATACCTCATGTCCTCCTCGATCACGTAGAACTTTGTTTCTTGGATAATCCCAGTAGTGTTTACTGTCAAGGTTATCTCCCTTTTAGTGGTTTCACATGCCATGTTAAATCCGTTCAATACCGGACTGTTGGCATGATTTGGTCATGTATCCCAATTGCTCTACGACCCTTGATCGATGTTGGTCGGCCTACCTGGATCAATCAACGCACGCTTAACTCGAGATTTATTGATAAGTACGGATATTACCAGTGCATCATTGTGAGGCAGTATGATGCCCTCGACATCTTTGTCGCTGAATGAAATAGCTCCCCTCGGAACATAATCCCAGGTGCATTTTTCCCTCGTGATAGATACTTTAATGCGTTTAAAAATCGGTCCTTGGGGGACAACGACTCATTTGATGATCATGTTGATCACGTGCTAAGCCTCCTCTTGTTCGACTTGTTTGTTGGCATCCTTATTTCTGATGTGGTTTTTGGCTCGATCACTCAAGAATTCTCGGAGGTGCCCGTTGTTGAATAACTGGGCAACTTCTTCTCTCAACTATTGTCAATCCTCGATCATGTGACCATGAGTGCCATGATACTTACACATCAAGTTAGGATCCCTTTGGGAAGGGTCGGACTGCAATGGTCGGGGCAACTTGGTCTCTTTGATGCTCCCGATGGCTGACATGATGTTGGTGGCATCCACGTTGAAGTTACACTCCGATAATCTCGGCGCTTCCCTACTCCCGAGCGGCCTGTCGAAACCATTTTTGCTCATCAGACCTCGAACACTAGGCCCTTGATAGCCTCTCTTTTAGTTTCTTGTGGGGTGACGCCGGGACCCATTTCCTTTTTGGTCCGCGCTGTATGGTTGGTACCGATCCCGGAACAGTCTTGGCTCATGATCAAACGGCTCTCTTAAACCTATCATCGGCCCTGATGGGGTAAACAGACCCAGAAGGGGCTCTAAGTTGGTCGTTCTCGACCCTGATCTTTGACTGGTACCTGTTGTGGACGGTACTCCACCAAATTTTTCATCCGCTGTTGAGAGGCCAAGGAACTTCGGGGGTTAAGCCCCTGAGTGAATGCCTGTACGGCCCAATCATCTACAACCGGAGGTAGTTCCATCCGTTCCATATGGAACCTTGACACGAACTCCCTGAGCATCTCGTTGTCCCTTTGTTTGACCTTGAAAAGATCTGACTTTCTGGTCTTGACTTTGATGGCCCCGGCATAGGCTTTTTTGAAAGCATCTGCAAGCATAGCAAATGAGTCAATGGAATTTGGGGGCAAGTTGTGATACCATATTATTGCTCCTTTGGACAAAGTCTCCCCAAACTTCTTTAGTAACACCGACTCGATCTTATCGTCTTTCAAGTTGTTCCCCTTGATTGCGCACGTGTAGGAGGTCACATGCTTGTTTGGATCCGTGGTCCCATTATATTTGGGGATGTGGAGCATACGAAACCTCTTTGGGATCGGCTTCAGTGTCGCGCTTGGAGGAAAAGGCTTATGGATAAACTTCTTGGAGTCCGACCCCTTCAATATCGGGGGTGCTTCTAGGATCTAATCGACCCTGGAATTGTATGCTTCCACCTTCTTGTCATTAGCCTCAATCTTCTTCTCACCCGACTCCACTCGTTTTGTGAACTATTTGAGCATCTTCATTACCTCGAGATTTACCCCGGGCTCGGCTTCACCCGGTCCCTTGATGATTTGCTCATTTCTTCGAATGCTTTTCTCGAGATCGTTCGGGCTCGATCCTGCTGGGGGCGTATCTTTGATTCTGCAGCTGCGCTATTTGCCACCTGTTGAGCCTGCAACATTTCGAAGATTAGCCGTAGGCTACCCCATCGCCTTCGCCTTCGGGCGCTTCCCGAGCTGTTGGTCGAGGTCCCCCGCAAACACTATCTTCGGGATCAGTTGGCAAATTGACATGGATGGCCACCTGCGAGTTAGCATCGACCGGATTGTCAACTGGGACACCGTTGGGATCTGCAGGAGGCACCTCGTTGCTGGGCACCAAATTATTCTTTCGCCGTGATGGCCAGACTCAGCGTCAACATTCAAGTGAGCAGACTGAGAGTTTGACATTTTTGGGCTGACCTAAAATTAAGACTTCAAAGAACAAGCGTAAAATAGGGTGTGTTATGAAGATTTGTATCAAATCACCACTATTATCCTTAGCCCCACGGTAGGCGCCAAATTGTTCACCCTAAAATTAGATAACAATTAAATTGTACGCGGTTTTAAGGATACGTGATTTGATTTAACACAAATAATTAAGAATATTAGATAAATATATTAAAGATAAAATAAGCGATCAAACCAATTGAAATGTTATGGCCAGGCCTGAACTTAGATTGAACAGTAATCTCGTCCTCAATCAGACCCTCGGTTCGAGCCCAGTCGTAAATGAAGAACATGACAAGTGAATAAGAACTTTATCAGTATCTAAAAAGTAGAAAATAAACTTGAATTGCTTTGGTTCGCGTGTTACAGTGTGTTTTACAAAAAAAAAAAAAATTCTTTATATAGTAAGAGAGTTTCATCCCTAGTATAAGTCTGAAAAAGGTAAAATCTTCCTTTCTAGTTAATTATTAATCCATAACCAACATCAAGCGAGATTTGCACTGTGATATCCGGTTGGGTGCGAATATTACAGCCCTCTATATGTCGTGTGTCACCGTTTGTCGTGTTTCTTGAGGTCTTAGAACTCATTCTTGGCCATGGACGCGTCGCTTTACCATACCTGTGACGAGCACATCGTTCACTCTTCCTGGATCTCAATACGAGGGGTCTCTAACCTCGATTACAATCTCATGCATCTGTGCCCTTCTTCTATTTTCTCACATTAAGATTGACTATTTTAGCTTAATTCAAATTAAATTTCTTTGAATCCTTTTATTCGCGAGGAGCTAGATGTGAATAAACTCTTACTTCCGATTTTGTAGTAGAGATGGAATTCAGAAACAATCGTCAACTATAACCCCAAAAGAACCAGATTCCGTAAACAACACAGAGGAAGAATGAAGGAATATCTCATCGAGGTAATCATATTTCTTTCGATAAATATGCTCTTCAGGCACTTGAACCTGCTTGGATTACATCTAGACAAATAGAAGCAGGCTGACGAGCAATGATACAAAATGCACGTCGTGGTGAAAAAATATGGGTACGTATATTTCCAGACAAACCAGTTACACTAAGATCCATAGAAACACGTATGAGTTCAGGAAAAGGAACCCCTGAATATTGGGTAGCTGTTGTTAAATCGGGTCGAATATTTTATGAAATGGGTAGAGTAACAGAACATATAGCCAGAAGAGCTATTTCACTAGCAGCATCCAAAATGCCTATACGAACTCAATTCATTATTTCGTAATGTAATAGAAAATATAGAAATGGATCTTAAATATGAAACAAAACCGCATGTTTCTTTTTTTTTTTTGGACAAAAAAATTTCTTTTTTTATCTTCGTCCTTTGCATTCAAAGAACGGATTTAAAAAAATGGTTCAACCTCATACCCATTTAAATGTAGCGGATAACAACAATCACCATTGTATAACCATTCATCAACGGATGCCGCTTCCTAGATTGGGTAAAAATGTAAACTTATAGCTGCAGAAGTAGGAAAAATGGCATTGGAAATAATATTGGTTCCGTAAAGTAGAGACTCTGAAACAGGTTCACGATACCATTAATGTCTACTAGAGGAGCAGCAATGAAGGCAATAATAAATACAGAAGTTGCGGTCAATTAGGTAGGGATCATGATCGGGGTAGACACTACCCCCGATTTTACCCGTACACATGCTACTTGTGCCTTCTGTCGAATGTTATCATTTATAATTTTATCTAAGATTGTACGATTATGCATCTAACTTAACGTTGTCATTTTCGCGAAAACTCTGTCTTGTGAAAATGTTGAACCTTGGAGGTCAAAATTACAAATGTTCTTTAAAACTTAGTCTTTCACTAAATCACAAGCTACCACATTCCAACTGTCACATTACAAGAAACAAACTAGAATGAGCTCATATTATAAGGGGAGGAAGAAAACATTACAGTTGAAATTGTTACGTGGGATATCATATTTCAGTACAACAAAATACAACTACTAGGGTAACAATGGTTAGGCTTAGAGACAAGATACGAGCTTCGCGCTTACTGTGTCTGATTTTGGCAGTTGTTTTAAGGATGTCAGTACTCGCCTTCCATGACCAACTATCCTCATATATTTCCTTTTTTTATTCCCTCAACTGAATTCAACCCCCCTTCCCCACTTCTATATACATACAAGGGAAAAAACAATATACCATGTTCTCTCAGTTACTTCTATGCCGAACTTTAAAGTTTTACAAAATGTTCTTTTATGTTTGGGAATAGGTTTTTAAAATATTCCTTATATATTTTCTTAAACAGGTTAGGTCCTTTATGTTTGCTAAAAGTGTATACTTTTGGTCCTCGTCAAATGTTTAACAAACTCTAAATATTATATTTAAGGGGAAATGTGGGAAAAAAAATTAGATGTGAACTCACATTTGGAGGAGCATTTATGGTGTCTTGTGCGCCATAGTTTGTTAAGTATTGGACGAAAACTAAAAGGGCCTACTTTTAGCAAACTTAAAGGACCAAAACTACTTAGGAGTACATTTAAGAGACTATTTAAAACCCATCCCAAACATAAGGGATCATTTGTTTCATTTTCTCTCTTTTCTTCTGCCAAACTCAGGAATTATCATTAATCATTTTTTAGCAAAAAGCTCCTAATCAGTGGATTAAAAGCCATGCCCCAATGATTAGATTAAGACAGTTATCCTTCTAATCAGTCTTCAGGGCATAATAACTAAGTCCAAGATTGCACTAATCTCATCTGAAAGGATGGCAACTATTTTTATTTTATCATTGCATGAACTTGGTCCCACTTCTGAGTTGTACATTGCCTGTTATTTGGCCCCACAGTGGACTCCCAGAGATTCCATTTGGGATTATGGAAATTCAATATATAAATTATACTACTAAACATTCTTCCATATTCCTTATAATCCTTTCTAGTATAAATACGTTCCCAACTTTTGGCACATTCCAACTGAGATCATCCTCAAAAGCTTCTTTTGTCACTATCACTTTTGAGAATATTTAGTGGTTATATTTAGTAAACCACTTCTCGTTCTCCCCTCCCTACAAGACTTTCAATTTACGAAAATACAACACACAATGGAGTCTGTGGGAGCTTTCTTTGACGAAGAATGTCAATCTTTAAGCAGAATGTTCTTTACTGAAAATTCAGATTTCTTGTTTCAATTGCAATGTGATCATCCTTCAGCCTTAACTTGGCATGATCAAGAAGCTAACAAGAATATGACTGACAATACGAATATTGAAGGGAGTTTTTACTCTTCTCCTTCTCATACTTTTAACAATAACATAGAGTATTTTTCTCAAGAAAATAGCAATGACAGCAGAGGAAGTGATGGTATGTTTTTTCTCAACAATACAAGTCATGAGTATCTGCAACATTATAATGGTGTTACTAATCTCTTTCAAGTAACAAACAACCACCCTGATGAGTCCACTGATTTTTACATGATGGGCCACAAAAATCTTGAAAATTCATCGGTTAATCCAGCGTTTCAAGACGACGATTTCATGAAAGAAATGGTCAGCCTGAAAGATGACATAGGCAAGGAAATGCTGCTAAAGAGGAAGTTGCACGAAGTAGAACTTCAATCAGTAGCAGAGGATCAGAAATCGGAGGACACTAAAAATCCCAAGAAATCAAAGGTGTCAAGAGAGGTGGGTTAATTTAAAAAAGTTTAACAACAGAAATTGATTGTCTTTGTGGTAGAATCTTGAACTCAAGATAAGCATTTTCTAATGGGGTTAATTATTTACTCATTGCAGGGACCAAAACATAAGAAGAGTGCTCAGCCAAAAGTAAAAAAGAACCAGAAAAACATCCAAATTAACATTGAAGAAGTAGGAGATCAGCAAGAGACTAATAATGCAGAAAATTGTAAGAGTGGACAGAGCACAAGTAGTTGTAGCTCTGAGGAAGATTCCAATGCTTCTCAGGAATTAAACACAAATTCTGACACTAAAAGCAACTTGAATAGTAAAACAAGGGCCAGCAGAGGGACTGCAACAGATCCCCAGAGCCTTTATGCAAGGGTAAGAAACATAGCTTTTTATTCAATTATTGTTTCTTCAGTCTGTTCAGCATCCAAATATACTCTTCGATCTCAAAACTCTAACTTAAACACACTCATAGTTTAGATTTTTATACAGTCATGTAAAAATAAAGATAACTATGATAACTGTCTATAAAAAATGAAACTTGGAAATTAAGGCAAGTTACCTGCTGCTACAACAACAACAACCCATTGGAATCTTACAAGTGGGGTCTTGGACACAGACCTTACCCTACCTATGAAAGTAGAGAAGTTTTTTTCGAAAGACCCTCGGCTCAAGAAACAAGTTACCTGCTACGACAAGTTAAAAGCACTGCTAATAACTGTCCATGTACATAAGTTAAATCCTAAAACTAAAAGGACAGCCGGGTGCATCAAGGGATCCCGCAATCACGCAGGGTCCGGGGAAGGACCGCACCACAGGGGTATGATGTAGATAGCCTACTCTAATACAAGCATTAGTGGCTTCTTCCACGACTCGAACCCGTGACCTTCTAAGTTAAATCCTAAAACTAATATTTTTATTTACAAACTGCAGAGAAGAAGAGAGAAAATTAATGAAAGATTGAAGATCTTGCAGAATCTTGTCCCCAATGGCACAAAGGTAAACAATGGTTTTAATTATCATATTGCATCCACTTGAAATAGCATGTATAGATAGCATTCTACCGTTTCCTAAAGGTGTCGAAGATAATCAAGAATAGTCCTCTGATTCAGTTCTTTAATTGGTGTAACTCAGGTTGACATAAGCACAATGCTTGAAGAAGCCGTCCAATATGTGAAGTTTCTGCAGCTACAAATTAAGGTATAAAAACCAAAGTTTCTCATTTTTTGTTTTCTTATTTGATAGATTGAAATAAGAAGGAATCTTAATAATTAAATACTTCCCACTTACTGCAGTTACTGAGCTCGGATGATATGTGGATGTATGCTCCAATTGCTTACAACGGAATGGAGATGGACCTCTCTCATACCTAGTTTATGAATTTGGAAGCAATAATATGCCATTTGCTTTTAATTATTTACCTACAAGACATTAAGAAACCAATATGCTGACTATGTACAAAGACAAATCAATTTCTGTTATTAAACTTTTTTAATAACAGATATTAATTGCGATCATGAGTAATTCTCATGTTTCATATTAAACATGTATAGCCTATCAATTGCGATTATTAACGAATAACTATCACCTACCCGCTATTAGAGTATTATAAAAGAGTTACTATAATATACTAACTTAAGCCAAATATCATAGTATAAAGTTACACAAGGTAAACGCATAAAAACAAAAGATATACTGCTATTTTAATTTAAATAAAATTGAATCAAAGCCAGTGAAAAATTCAGGATTTGGAAAAAGTGCACTATGTTCTTTACATGCTTATTTTTATTTCTTTTATCACACACGCACATGGTCCAAATTAGACTTTGAACCCACTATGTCTACTCTAGATCACCATTGATCAAAGCCAATGTTGAAATTAAGAAAGATTGATTTTGCAAGCCAAAGAATCTATACAAACTCATTGGAGTTGAGGGGCGTTAAACGTTTAATACTAGTAATACTATTTTATGTGAAAAATTGTTTCATGATCTAAATTGTTTGTTTAATTATCGTTTTATTGGCTTTTGTAAATAACTAACATTCAACGAGGAAAGATGGGGGGTTGGGGAAAAGGTTGGTAGAGGTGGTGGATGACAATTTTACACAAAGAAAGATGAATGATAGAAACGATAGAAGGTAGTAGTATTAAAACAACTGTACGTACTCTGTAAAACTGCTTAAATATTGGTTGTTATCTTCGATGAAGACTTATTTAACAATTTCAAGACACTGAAAAGACTAAAAGTTTTACTCAAAAACACAAAAAGAACGTTTCAACTCGATGATGTTATTCACTTGAACGCTATCATAGTTCAAACGAACCCAGTCAAAGCGCTGGGCAAAACATACGAAGAAAACAAATACAATAGTTAAATAGGATATACAATGCTCATACTATTTATGACTTATTAATTGTACAGCTAGAGACACGCAGGAACTAATAAATAGTAATGATTCGCAGGAACTAATAAATAGTCATCTTGAGTTGCCGCTATAAAACTGAACTATGTTTAACCCAATTCCTGAATCATCTTTGACCTAACTGATGTGGCATACTTGGGAAGAATTAATTGATCGTTGTATGTTTATCAACTTGCTTTCACCCTCACAAGGTGACCCCCAACTTGCCATTTGGGGCATCTTTTATGTAGATCCAGTTACTGAATTCAATAGTCCATTTAGTTGAACTTTTGGTGGGATGCAAATGATACATCAGGGCAGGTGTGATGTCTCCCAAGATGCAGTTAATTGCAAAAGATGACGAGTCACTAGAAATTAAATTATCTTCGACTTTGTTCTCGCAGATTTTTTGAGTCTTTCCCAATTGATCACTTAACAAATTTTAGCTGCTGATTGGGAGTCTGCAAACTCAAATACTCTTCAGACGACTCGGTTCAAGTAAAAGAAGAATGACAAGGAACCAACAAGCTTCCCACAGACGATATAATCATCTTCGGAGTTTCTACCATATCTTTATACAAATGTCCGACTAGAAATGAATATCTTAACATGGGAACAAATATCCAAATGTATATATTTTAGCTTGTGTACTGCAATTCTGCTAACTAATACTCTTCAGACCTCATCACCAGTCGTGTAGTAGCAGCCCACATTCTTATCCTGCGAAATACCACCACGCAATATACTTAGATAGACATGACAGGCCATATAATTATGGCAAAATATTGTTGCAGTCACTGATGCTTGCATTATGTTAGATTGCCTACATCACACCCCTTGGGTGCAGCCCTTCCCGGGACCTTGCGTGAACATGGGATGTCTTGTGTACTGGGCTGCCCTATTGTTTCAAGTTCGAGATTCCTTCTTTAGCCACGAACCCAAATGGAACTCAAAGCTAATAAGAGAATCTTCGACGAGTGATTAATACAATTAACAGGGGATGCAACACTATCTCCCAAACAGATACTACTCCATAAGACGGCAGAATCAACTACTGAAATTTAAATTGAGGAGAACTCATCTGTCAACTGTGAGACATCGGAACGGAGTGAAGTTCAGATATCTACTCACCAGCAGTACAACACGACGACATCATGGACACGTAAATTGACCAGACTGAAGAAGAAGGTTTTTACTTGCCTGGGATAACATCCTTTGCTTGCTTCGAAATTGAGTTTTGGCCTTGTTTGCGACTGAGTTTGGTGACTTGGACAGCCTCTGATAAAGAGGAGATTATCATAACATAAATGGTCAGTCAAATTAATATTAGGACTCAATAAACAAGGAAAAACACTTTTTTTTTCTTGGAGACTTGACAGGGAAAAAATAAATCTATCCAGCAATACAAATATACACGAAGAGGAATGTCAACTTAAAGAGATCATGGCATATCCACTACCAGCTCAGTGTAAGAGCAACAACCAAGCAGAAGCAATGGCAGGTATATATGTGGTGGTGCAAACAAGAAGGAATTAACAACTGTTATCTTGTACTAGATCCTATGGTAGTGTTAATCTGAATGACAAACTGACAAACACACAAATAGCCTCAAGCTGAAAAGGATCATCAGAGATTGTCCAGATTATAAGTGCCGCAGATGTAAAGATTTCTCACTGTTACAGAGAAGCCAACCAAGAGGCTGACTTGGCGGAAATGGTACCTTCTACTACTCTTTTCAACAGCTCCCTAAAGAGGTGAGAGGATTATTTCTACTAGATAGATCACATACGTAGCATAAGAAGAAGATTTGACAAGTGTAACTTCTTTGTTAGTTGAGAACTTTCTTGCTTAGCATGAAAGGAATTGTATCGGCTGGTCCTTTCATTACTTTTTTGAAGGTTAAAGTACTCAATCTTTTTTTTTTTTTTTTGGAGGTTAGGTCCATGTCCCCCTCTGTAATTTATTTTGCATCAATCAACGTGGTACAGGTCATGCCTAACCCCCCATACTAAAGGCACACAGTCCTGAAGGAGATGGCTTATTCTTTTAAAAAAAAATGATCTCAGCACATCCATACACAACATATCCATAAAATAAAGTGCTTTTAGAAGCACAGAGGCACCTTTTCTGTTCCAGATACACGATGCCCAACACCCAAAAGCAATTTTCTCTTCGGTGTGAAACCAACGACATCATGAAGAAATTCATTTTCCTGCACAGTGGACAGGAATATAGATTATAAGAACTAGAAAACCAACACCAACAGCCCAAAAACTCAAGTGATGAGTAAGCAAAATAAACCTGCATGTGCTTCACAAAACCTCCTCCAAGGAAGTGCTTTAGGAAGTTTAACTGTTCAACAAATTACACATAATTTCAGCAGATAAGCAGCTAGCTAGTTGCTATAAGACTGACAGGAATGACAAGGACCTGTATGTGCTTGTGGTAAGCAACTCCCCACCAATCTTCATTGAGCTCTCTGGAGTATATCCATCCTAATACCGATTGTAAGGAAGTTACTAGAGCCAGTAGCTACTACAATCGCAGATCAATAACTTGAAAACAGAGTAGTACCTCAAGGAATTCCAAGATATCTCGAAATGTGTTTCTTTGGCTGTTGAGGTCCTTCTTGGCTGATCCTTTGCCTCCGGCCTCTACTGAAAGGCTTCTCATCTGGTCCAGGACCTTCGCCCTTAATCCTTGGATATGCAAAATATGCTTAGATTTGTTTGCTTCATCTGTGGAGCTGTCACTAGATCCTTTATCTTCAACAGAGAACTTCTCAAGACTCCTGACTTCGAAAACTAAAGCAAGTGCTTCGTCAGCTGCAATGCGTACAGCTCTGTCATCCTTGTCCAGCAGAGTTGAAAAGTAAGAGATTGACCTGCATCATGGGAAGATGCACAGTCCAATTGTCATACACTAACCAAATACAAACCCTGCATCCCATTCTAATCTTCATCCAAATATACCACACGAATAATATGTCCTTGATGGGATGTTACAAGTATAATTTTTCTCTCTTCTTTCTTCCTTTTATTGGTTTTTCTTTGATTTTCCTTTCTGGGAGGGATAGGTCTGGAGTTCGGGCACATACTCACACTTGCCAGCCTTTTGGGTTTAGTGCCCGTCCATCAATGGTAGTAAGGAGGAAAGACCATGCAGATACCATTGCTGTTATCATTCGTGGTGAAGGTTTAGCAGTAGCTACCTGATCAATGAACCAGATACAAGTCGTCAATGAAATACGTAACGCAACAGAAGTCATGTAAGCAAAAACAAAATACTGAGATAGGGAACAAGGATTGGAATTTCTGTTACCATATACCATCCACATGACACCAGCAAGACCAAACCTCAAATAGTGAAACGCAAAACAGAAATATTGACAGATAGGGATCAAGGATTGGCATTAACATCACAATATACATCCACATCAAAGCAACAAAACCAAGCTTCTAAAATCCTGTTCCCGCTGAAAAATAAACATATAAACATGAGGCGTACATACATTAGGACCAATTTTTGGATGAATGACTTGCCACATCAATTGCATTGACTTGTCTGTTTCCTCTGCCTCTTCACCTCCAACAAAAGTGATAATGGCCAAACACTCCAGTAGCTGAAATCGCCCAAACAAAAGTCAGCATTCAAGCTTGAAAGCTAAGCAATAACAATACTTAAAGAAGCATCCACCACTTACAAACACACCGAAGATATCTTAGATGTCTCAGAACGAGATTTAAGAGCCTCAGTAATAGGAGACACTAATTCTACCAACATTCATGTGCTTTTTCCCCAGGACCAACAGTTAAAGCCAAAATTCCTAATCACAGACGAAATGACACAAGTCACATTTAGGAATCAACGTGAAGGATAACTATCTGAACCCCACAGCTCATCAATGTGCAGAGTTAGAAGATTACTGACCAAGAAAATGAGATGCCAAAGCTATCTCCTTGGAGGAGCCCCGTTTAATGGAATTCAGACATTGTTGCAATAAAGTGGCAAAACCTGCATGATAAAACATAACCGTGAAAAGAGCACAACAAGAGGTTACAATTACAGCAATCTGAGAAGTCAAAACATAATAGAACAAAGCTGAAGATTTGACTGTAAATATTTAAAACCATAAAACAATAATTGACAGGAAGCATAACGACCTAAAAGAAACAAAATATCAATAATATTGGCAAGTGCTATAAATACTTCATTGGACTCCGGAGGGGGAAAAAAGAGCTAAATCTTCTACCAAATATTCTATGCGTTTTCTACTATCAGATATATTGATTGTAGCATAATCAATGAATGTGCGATCATTTAAATTTGACAATAATCAGTTTGCAAAAGACTACCCACATGGCTCATGAAATTTTAACCCAAAAAAAAAAAAAGAATTAGAAAAATTGTCAAAAGTTACACAGATTAATAACCGCCACGTAATTATCTTTTTTTTTTTTGGTAAGAAACCGCTATGCAGTTACATTAAAGGCTTAAAATTTGCTAAGTAGCTATTGAACGAGCTGTAAACATGTACTAAGGCCTAATAAGAAGAATGTGGATAGATAAAAAAATTGGCCCTCTAGCATATGGGATCATTTATTTGAACCAAACAAATCCTTGATATTAGCCTTCTGTTAGAAAGACTGGCAGTCAAAATCTTCATTTATTCATAAATAACAAATTTCTACTAAATTAAAGGAATTAACTCATAGTCACAGCCGTAGTGCTCCTAGAAACAAAAGAGAACATTCACATTCCATAAACCAATCACATGTGGACATAAATATCTGAGCATTCTAGCTGGTTTGGCATGTGGTAGATACTACGATATGGTAGAAAAGTTGTCTAAGGATCTTTTATAGATACTAGCCAGATTACCCACCACCTTTAACCATCGTAACAAAGATTCTTTTTTAAAACAAAAAGTAATACTAGCACAAGAAAGGTAATTCCTAAAAGCAAGCTTTCCATCCATATGAACTCTAATGTCAAGGAATAAAAGCTGGACAACTGACAGATCAGCATAACACAAGTTCCCTTACTTCTTTTCAACAAACTCATGCTGTATGTCGCTATTGAAGGCTTCTATAATAGACGCAAGAGTGTTCTCTCTTGTTGAACCCCTACATAGCCAACAAACAATAATTTATATCAGTCACATCTTTGTCAGAAGCAAAACGCAGAACCATATACAAGCCATCTACCAACAGGAGCTAGTGAGCAAAATAAACAACTTAGTTATTACATGTGCTTTGTAGCCCAATTTGCTTTAGAAAAGTTCTTTTCCAAAAATTAAAACTATAGACATGCGGATTAACAAGCAAATTAAGTTACAGGAATCACTGAACTTGTGAATGCAAAAGATTCTGTTGAAAAAGGAATCTTGGGATGCCGGAATGAAATCTTGGTGATCTTTTCTACCTAACGAATGGGAATTCACTTTAAAATCGTCCGCACTATACCACCCCAAATATATGCTTCAACAGGAATCACACAAGTGTATATTAGAAACCTTGAAGATGCCCGCCCGCAAACTAGCAAATAAAGTACATTATATAGATTCACTGGTGTTCAGTATAGAAACCATTCACTGGCGTTCAGTTTCTAGCTTCCAAAATTCAAACCAAAATATCATTTGACAACTAAAGCAAACCAAAACCATATTTATTAGCTTTTCCACCCCCCAAAAAAAAGGATCAACAATCTTCCTTTTAATTTTCACGTATTTATCTTTTCAATATGATTTCTTTTACCTATGTGTTTTTCAAAGATACATGATTACTTACCTTTTAGTACTTTCATATTAATTTATCTCAAAATTTAAAATTAATCTAATGCACATCTTACTTAGGAATATAGCTATATCTTATCGAATGTAGCTAGAACTAATAAATGTAAGTTTGGATAATTGTTTTACAAAGTTCATTCTCATAAGAAGATTACCCCAAGCTTACCTCACTTTATATTAAACATTTTAAAAAGTTGGTACCAAAAAAAAAACACTGTCAAAGAAAGAAAGAACATTTCCAAGGAAAACTCTATGGTCCACTAATTTTTCCCAAAAGCTAATAGCCCTCTGCACCATTTCTATGTTACATGAAGAAGTTTAACTAGACTTAGATTTTAAAATGCCAATTTGACAAATATTTACCATATCAGTAATAGCTATGATAACAAAATAATTTTGAAACTTAAAAACAAAAACATCCCCAGGTATTTGACTATATATGGAAGTTAATAGGTTAATTTAGCTTATACGTTACATTATATGGACACAAGAAGAAAATATTAAAACAGGGGCTGAAAAGTAAATGTAATAAATAAAACATCACATCAAAATTTAAATCTACATAGTTGAATGAATTCAAACAATTTTAAAGCTGTGAAAATTATGTAAATGCAATATTTGACTGTCCAATTTATTTATTCAACATGCAATACTAATCCATTTTTTGGTACGATGATGACAGGACTTGAGTTTATTATTTATTTGGGACTGAGCGCAGTTGTTCAAATATATTTTGTGTGGTTATAAATCATTGCATAATGGTAAATTGTTTCCAAATGGGAAAAGATGTCGTTCTTTTTTTGTACGAACTAAAAGGGTGCATTGGAAAAAACCTTTTCTCATAGAGGGCATCGACGCATTGATCAAGCAAAGTCTCCTTGTCAACTTGAACCTCCTCTACACCTGACACTATCATATCTGACGGAGAAGTTGACAATGAACTCACGCTATCCGCGTCATCGCTATCCAACATCACCGCATTCTTCCTTTGCGAACTCTCTACAAAAAAAAAAAAAAAACAAGAGAAAACTAGGTTCTCTTATTTTGACAGAATTAGGGCCCTTAATCTCTTATTCATTTTTTTCCTTTTTCCTACAATCTCTTTTCTTCGTTTGGGATAATTTTGTCATGCTCTTATATTTTAATAATAAAATTAAGAACTTAAGTAATAGTTTCTGTAATAATATTTAAATCATTTGTTTATTTAAATAGCACCGGTTGTAAGGTAATCGTTATATGTCATTAACATCCAAAACTACTTTTTCAAATGATTATCAACAACAAATTGTTTCTTTAATGATAGATGAAAATGTTTATCAAATAGAGCAGTCAAATACTAAAACAAATTCTACTCTCTCTAGAAAATGCTCTCAGCGTACGTTTAGAACTCTCTGCTAACGTGCACCTGAAACCATGGCTAGACGAGGGAGACCTGCGAAGAAGATTGTTGATAGAGCAACGATGACATCGAAAGGGAGTACCATTAATGGTCATCTGAGTGTGGAAAGCAGTGGTATAGGGGCGGCGCAAAATGGGAACAATTCCATGAGCTCGCGGCGACGGGAAATAATAGTAGAAATATGCTGATGATAACCCCAATTCGCAGTGAGATGATGGAGAATTTGGATCATGCAAGCGGAAAACAACAAGTAAGATGGAATATGGAGATGGGATACTGGTCCGGAAAAATGAGTAAAGAGGCAAAAACAATTGAAACCCAGAGCAATAATGAGGTACTAGTGCATCAAACAGAAGGTGTGGCTCGTCAGATTCAATTAGATGGAATTGCTGAAGATGAGGAAAAGCAAGCAAGATATTGGTCAGGGTTGTTCTCTCAAAACACTGTGTCTAGTAAAGGTATGCCTCTAACTTTCATTGCCCCACCTTTAATTGAAGGTAAACCTAAGGTGGTTTTGGAGTCTGCTGAGATCGAAAAACAAACAGAGAACTGGAGAAATGCTTTGGTGGTATATGTAATGGGAGATGCACCTAATTTCAACTATATGAGTAATTATATAGCCAGGCATTGGAACACAGTAGCTTCTCCGGACATCTATTTGCATGATGATGGCTTCTATATAGTGAAATTCAAGAGTGTTCCAGATAGAGATGAAATGTTATACTCAGGACCCAATACCATGAACAGTATGCCTTTATTGAAAATATGGTCACCTGACTTTGACATTAAGCACGAGGTGTTAGCGATCTGCACTACAAAAGATAAATAACAAACAGTAACGTTGAAATAAATCGAGCCCACTGAATACACGATGTGTCCTTAAGAAAATTATTCTCCTCAAGTACTCGAAGTGTTGGAATATTATCCTCTCAGGATATAACGATTTTACTCACCAGTGTATTGGTACCAAAAACTCTGATGAATTTCGAACCACGCAATGGTTATAAAACACACTGGAATAGATTTGTGCAGATGAAGACGAAGTTTTTAAGTTTTCAAAAAATTCGTAAGGAAAAATCTGAGGAATCAAACGAATTTATAGCCAATGGAAGTACTGTTTCTGAAAGTCCACAATTCTTCAGAACAGTCACTTAAAAAATGGGAGGAAAATTTAAATAAAATCCGGGAAGAATTGAATCGGGTCGCACACGGATCCGGTTCGGGTTGGATATTTGGCTAATTTAATTAATATTTTATTAAATAATTATAGAATATTTGTCCAAAAGATTAATCAATCAATCGATCCTTGACCAAATTCAAATCCGAAGCCGAAGCTGAAGCGAAGCCGAGCGAGCGATAACGATGACTTCGCGAGGCTTGCCTTCTTCTTAACTCTTTAAGAGCTAGAAGAAGAGCAATTATATATATACCTATCAAAAGCCTTTCCTTCCTCCAATATGAGACAATGTCCCTTTGTCAAGGAGGAAAATTCAAGTATTTCATTTTCCCTTCATTTCCTATTCACTCTTTGTTTTAAGCTAACCAAGCTTAAACCCAACAATTCCCCACATGAATGGGGAATAGCTATAAGACAAAGGAATGCATGGACGAGTGTGTGATTTACATGCAAAGATTAATTGCATCTGGATAAGTAGGTTTTCCTTTGAACTTTCCGTAGTGAACTTATATCGGATATACTCGATCAATCGGTAGATTTGATATCTTTGACCGTCGAGCTTTGTTGTATACTTGGACAACATAAGTTACACAATCAACCCTTAACCATCTATGGTTCTCACGGTTGTGTTCGTTTTTAGCCATGAACACCGCCTGGTTTCATGAGTGTTTAGAGAATGGGCCTTTGCTTTCATTCCCCTTGAAGCGGCTTACACTTCACACTCACATAGGTGATTTCTAAACATGTAATCCTATAGACATACTATCTGGTCATATCCTGCCAGACTTAGCAAATCATTAAAAACTTTAAGCTTTATTGACTTATCAAAAAGCCTTAATGCTTTACCTCGATTTCTAAACATTGTCTTCATCACGAGAATAGGTTGAGTTATTTGACAATGTTGAACCGTCATTCACAACTTTGTTTGATCTCTTTGAACCTAGCTCTTGGGATCTCCAGTCTGCTAGGTAGAGTTAACGCCATGATGACTTGTCCTAAGCCTTAACCCCATTCCCTTTGATGATCTTTCAACTGCCTCTCTAGATAGGCCTTTTGTAAGTGGATCCGACACGTTATCTCTTAAATTTACGTAGTCGATAGTGATAATACCACTAGAGAGTAGTTGTCTAACGGTATTGTGTCTCCGTCGTATGTGACGAGATTTTCCGTTATACATAACGCTCCTTGCCCTGCCTATTGTCGTTTGACTATCACAATGTATACATATAGGTGCAAAAGATTTGGGCCAAAATGGAATATCTTCCAAGAAATTCCGGAGCCATTCAACTTCTTCACCGGCCTTATCTAAAGCTATAAATTCAGATTCCATTGTAGAACGGGGCGATGCACGTTTGTTTGGATGATTTCCAAGACACTGCTCCATCCCCAATTGTGAAAACATATCCACTCGTGGATTTAACTTCAGATGATTCAGTGATCCATTTTGCATCACTATATCCCTCGATCACGGAGGGATATTTGTTATAATGCAGAGCATAATTTTGGGTATGTTTCAAATATCCCAAAACTCGTTTCATTGCCATCCAATGTATTTTATTGGGATTACTTGTAAAAATGACTCAATTTGCTAATAGCACATTCTATATCTGGTCGCATACAATTCATAATATACATCAAACTTCCCAATACTCTTGCATAGTCCAGTTGTGAGTCACTTTCACCTTCATTCTTTTGAAGTGCATAACTCACGTCAATTGGAGTCTTGGCAATCTTGAAATTCAGATATTTGAACTTATCAAGTACTTTTTCAATGTAGTGGGATTGTAATAATGCTAGACCTTGTGGAGTCTTGTGAATTCTGATTCCTAAGATCACATCAGCAACTCCTAAGTCTTTCATGTCGAATTTGCTACAACATGCGTTTAGTAGCATTTATATCTGCCATATTTTTGCTTATTATCAACATGTCATCAACATATAAACAAACAATGACTTCATGACCTGGAGTGTTTTTAACATAAACACATTTGTCACACTCGTTGATTTTAAACCAACTTGCCAATATTGTTTGGTCAAATTTGGCATGTCATTGTCTGGGTGCTTGTTTAAGTCCATAAAACGACTTAACAAGTTTGCACACTTTCTGTTCTTTACCCGAGACAACAAAACCCTCAGGTTGTTCCAGGTAAATCTCTTCCTCTAATTCTCCATTTAATAAAGCTATTTTAACATCCATATAATGGATTTCAAGAACATACACGGATGCCAGTGCCACTAACACCCTAATAGATGTTATCCTCGTTACTAGCGAATAAGTGTCAAAATAATCAAGACTTTTCTTTTTTCTATAATCTTTGACAACAATTCTTGCCTTATATTTGTCAATAGTACCATCAGCTTTCATTTTACTTTTAAAGATCCATTTCGAACCTAAAGGCTTATTTCCTGGAGGAAGATCAACCAATTCCCATATATGGTTGTCCAAAATTGATTGAATCTCACTATTAGCTGCCTCTTTCCAAAATACTGAATTAGAAGATGACATAGCTGCTTTGAACATTTTGAGGCTCATTTTCAAGCAAGAATGTCACAAAATCGGGTCCAAAGGAAGTAGATGTTCTTTGACGTTTACTACACCTTGGATCTTCATTACTTGGAGGATTTTCCTTTAGTTCTTCCCGTGGTCGTTTAAGTCTTTTACTTAACGACTCACATTTAGTTTTATACGGATAGATGCTTTCAAAGAATTCAGCATTAGCTGATTCAATTACCGTATTAACATGAATTTCGGGATTATCAGATTTGTGAACCAAAAACCGACATGCTTTACTGTTTGTAGCATACCCAATGAAAACGCAATCTACAGTTTTTGGTCCGACTTTAACCCTTTTGGGTAAAGGTACTTGTACCTTTGCTGAACACCCTCACACTCTGAAATATTTCAAGTTGGGTTTTCTTCCTTTCTATTTTTCATATGGAATAGATTGCGTTTTGCTGTGGGATACTCTGTTGAGTATTCAATTAGCTGTAAGGATAGCTTCCCCCCACAAACTTTGCGGTAATTCGGAACTTATTAATAAGGGATTCATCATTTCCTTTAATGTCTGATATTTTCTTTCCGCAATTCCATTAGATTGAGATGTGTAGGGGACAGTAGTTTCATGGATAATTTCATATTCTGAACATATTTCTATAAACAGAGATTCATCTTCTCTACCCTTATCACTTCTAATCATTTTGATCTTTTTATTCAATTGATTCTCCACTTCCTTCTTGTATTGCTTAAATGCTTCAATTGCTTCCTTACTATTAAGCAAATAAACATAACAATGTCGAGTGCAATCATCAATAAAAGTTATAAAATACTTTTTCCCACCTCGAGATGGTGTCGACATCATATCACAAATGTCAGTATGAATTAAGTCTAAAGGATTTGAATTCCTTTTAACAGACTTATACGGATGTTCTACAAACTTAGATTCAACACATATTTGACATTTTGATTTATTATACTCGAATTTAGGCAATACTTATAAATTAATTAACTTGCGCAAGGTTTTGCAATTGATATGTCCTAAACGAATATGCCATAAATCATTTGACTCCAATAAATAAAAAGAAGCTGAAATTTTATTCATATTGTCAACAACCATTACATCGAGTTTGAAAAGGCCCTCTATGAGGTAGCCCTTTCCAACATACATTTCATTCTTGCTTACAACAACTTTGTCAGATACAAATACACATTTGAATCCATTCGTAACAAGTAAAGAAGTAGAAACTAGATTCTTCCTAATAGTAGGAACATGAAGAACGTTGTTGAGCGTTAACACCTTGCCGGAAGTCATTTTCAGAAATATCTTCCTATAACCTTCAATCTTGGTTGTTGCAGTATTTCCCATAGAAAGCTCTTCTTCGGGACCAGCAGTAGAATAAGTCGCAAATGCTTCTTTGACAACACAAACATGTCGAGTGGCTCCAGAGTCAATCTATCATTCCTTTTAATTTCCAACTAAGTTTCATTCCAAAAGCATTGCACACAAATCATCAATGTCTTTATTCTTCTCCACTATGTTGGCCTGGCCCTTCTTCTTATCCTTTTTCAGGAGACGACAATCAGGGGCTTTATGACCAGCTTTTCCGAAATTGTAGCAGTTTCCCTTGAATTTTTTTTTCTGCTTCTTAGTTTGTCCAGAAGACCTCTTCCTCTTCTTACTTTTTGGAGCAGTATCCTCAACGATGTTAGCTCCCATAATCGTTGAATTTCCACGAGACCTCTTCTCGGTTGTTTTGTTGTCTTCCTCAATATTGAGACGAATCACAAGATCTTCCAACTTCATTTCTTTGCGTTTGTGCTCAAGATAGTTTTTGAAATCTCTCCATGAAAGAGGCAATTTTTCAATCATTGCAGCCACTTGAAATGCTTCATTCATGACCATACCTTCAGCAATAAGGTCGTGAAAAATAAGTTGAAGCTCTTGAACTTGGGTTCCAACGATTTTGCTTTCTATCATTTTATAGTCTAGAAACTTGGCAACCACAAACTTCTTCAAGCATGCATCTTCAGTCTTGTACTTCTTCTCAAGTGCGTCCAATAATTCTTTCAAAGTCTTCATAGCACTATAGACATTGTACAAGTCATCCTCCAAAACACTTAGGATATGGCATTTGCAAAGAAAATCTGCCTGTTTTCACGCCTCAACAATCATAAATTTCTCGTTGTCCGGCATGTTTGCGGCAGGCACTGGAGGTTCTTCACTGGTGAATTTCTGCATACCAAGTGTGGTAAGCCAGAAAAACACCCTTTGCTGCCATCATTTGAAGTTGGCTCCAGAAAATTTTTTCGGTTTCTCGACCAGTGGAACAGCAGTTCGGCTTGTTGCCGCAACAGTCGCAGAAGGATTTCCATTATCAGTTGTCATTTCTCACTGTCAACAACAGAAAAATTCAATTAAAGGCAAAAAACAGAATAGTAAACGGTACAGTAATTAACGATAAACAGTATGTTTAAAAAATAAAAATCAAAACTTTTATATACTGTTTTACAGAAAACGATGAAGTTTTTATGTTCTTCAAATCGTTTCTGAATTTTAATACTCTGATGAAGTTTTAATATCTTCAAATCAGAATAGAAAAATCCAGAAGGAGTAGAAAACTACACAGGTTTAATCTCCAAAAGCAGAATACAGATTATAATAAATAATTTTCTTATGATTGTTTGCAATCTGTATAACTAAAAATAAATAACGAAACAATAATGTTGAAATTAATCGAGCCCACTGAATACACAGTTGTCCTTAAGGAAATTATTTCTCTCAAGTACCCGAGGTGCTGGAATATTATCCTCCCAAGATAGAACGATTTAACTCACCAGTCTATTGGTACCAAAAATTCTGATGAACTTCGAACCACTCAATGGTTGTAAAACACACTGGAATAGATTTGTGTAGATGAAGACGAAATCTTTAAGTTCAGAAAATTCGTAAGGAAAAATCTGAGGAATCAAACGAATTTATAGCCAATGGAAGTACTGTTTCTGAAAGTCCACAACTCTTCAGAACAGTCACTTAAAAAACGGGAGGGAAATTTAAATAAAATCGAGAAGAACTGAATCGGGTTGCACACAGATCCGGTTCAAGTTGGATACTTGGCTAATTTAGTTAATATTTTATTAAATAATTAAAGAAATTTTGTCCAAAAATATTAATCAATCAATTTTTGACCAAATTCGAAACCGAATCCAAGCGACGACGACGACGGCGCGAGGCGTGCCTTCTTCTTAACTCTTTAAGAGCTAGAAGAAGAGCAATTATATATATACCAATCAAAAGTCCTTTCTTCCTCCAATATGGGATAATGTCCCTTTGTCAAGGAGGGAAATTCAAGTATTTCATTTTCACTCCATTTCTCATTCACTCTTTATTTTAAGCTAACCAAACTTAAACCCAACAGGAGGTCCCTCGAACAATGCCACCATGGGTGAGATTCCCTAACTTACCTCTAAACTGATGGGGACTTGAAACATTTAGTAAGGTTGCTAGTAGATTGGGAAAGCCTCTCTTTGCGGATGAATATACATATGGATGTCACACAGGATCTACCAAAGGAAATTGACATGGTGGAACGGATAGGAAGGAGGTTTACGCAAGCAGTTGCCTATGACTGGAAGCCTTAATTCTATTAAACTTGTGTGATGTATGACCACAAATGTAAGGGGGGGAATATGAAAGATGGACAGAGGCAATAAAAAATAGGACATGAGTACAGGGGAGTTACAATTCAAGAAATACATGAACAATACATTCTGTGCTCTATTGCTGATAAAAGATCTGATTTCAAATGTAGTCTAATAGTGATGTATGGGAAAAACTCTACTAAAGAGAGAAAAAGATTATGGTCTGAAATGACTAGTAGTACTTTGATTGTTGAACCTTGATTTGATGTATATGTGGAGATTTCAATAATCCGCTTGGACCAAATGACAGAAGGGGAGGACAACCTGTAACTGTGTCACGACTCGGCAATGTTAGTATAGTTTATCCAAATAACTGAAATAAATCTGAAGTAAAGTGCGGAAAACTATAACAACTAAAATATTCTAATATAACCCCGAATATGGTGTCACAAGTGCACGAGCTACTAGAATACTACAGATAAAGGTTTGAATAAAAGTAAAGTTGTTTGAAAGAAAAATAAACAGTTAAGATAAAGTCAGAGGGGACTTTAGGGCTGCGAACGCTGAGCAGCTGTACATCAAGTCTCCACACAAATAGTCAACCGGAGCAATCTACTGACCACCAGAGTGTAGTATGAGTACAACCGGCCCCATGTACTCTGTAAGTGTCGAGCCTAACCTCGATAAAGTAGTGACGAGGCTAAGGCGGGTGACTTATAATAACCAATACGCAGTATGAAAATAATGACAGGAAAGGAAAATAAGGAAACGAAATAAGGCAGTTAACTCATGAAAATAACTCAATCCTCGAAGAAAATCAATAAATGCCAAAAATATCAATCCTAAGAATCTTGTATGAAAGTACTGCAGCCAACACCATAAACTATTGCAGCGCGCAATCCGATCCCATCGTACAACACTATCCTCCCTTATTCCACCATATAAATATCAATAATAATAAGTAAATATATGTTTGCGGCGCGCAACCCGATCCCGCCATATAATCAGAATCAATATCATAATTCACCCTTATTTCACCATATCAATTCACCATTCTTTCACCTGTTGCGGCGCGCAACCCGATCCCACCGTATCAATATAAATTTTTCCTTATTTCACCTTATCAATCCACCCTTATTTCATCTGTTGCAGCGCGCAACCTGATCCCACCATATCAATATGAATAAATCAATGAGTGCAATTAATTTTACAAGTCAAATCACAAGAATCTCTACGATTAACGAATATGAAAACTACATTCAAGAAGTAATCTCGTACCAAATCATGAAAGGCTACACTTAATACTGATCAACAAGACAGTCAAATATATGACAAATAAAGGGGTACCAGTAAGACAATTAAGGCAAATATCAATTAAGCATAGAAGCATGAAAGAAGTTAACATTTATAATGCAAGAATAATAAATGACAAGTAACAAGTTAAGCCATGAGGGGAAATGAAGGCAAGTAACAATCAAGACATAAAATGCTATAATTAATGAAATAGGGGTAGACATGAAAATAATTAATTGACGGTGTATAGACACCGGTCACCTCGCATACACACTGATACTCATGAAATTCACATAGCACATAGCATCAAGGGTGCCTAATTTCCTCAAGTCAAGGTTAGACCCAACACTTACCTTACTCCGCAATCAACTCAAAATTCCACTCTGGCCTTGCCTTTCGAACAAGCCTGCAAACCAATCAAATCTAGCAAATTATGAACCTAACGGTTCAAAATAAGCCTTAGGAACTACCCACGAATGAAAGAGGTTCAATTTAGATCATTATAGAAAAAGTTAACCCCGGCCTTGCTTGGTAAAAACCCCAGGTTCGGATCAAAACCCGATCATCCATTCATCCCCGAGGCTGGTTATGTTATTCAATTCGAGTTCCAACCTCAATTTGAGGCCTAAATCTCAATTTTACAAATTTTTTTAATTCTACCCAAATCCCTAATTTCTACCTTGGAAATTCTAGATTTGATGTTGAAATCTTATGAAATGTAATAGGTAATTGTACGTAAGTAGATTACAGTCACTTGCTAATGAATTTAAGAAGAAAAGCTCTTGGGAAAATTGGCTCTAAGGTTTTTAGGTTGAGAATTTAGAAGAATGAGCTAAAATCATGTTTTTTCCTTTTTTTACCAGCTACAAATGTCGCAATTGTGAACATCGCAAATGCAAGAAAGAGGTGCAAATGCAACCCCTTCTCAGAAAAGTCAGTCATCGCAAATGCGATGCTTTGGTAGAAAATGCGAACCCATGCCCTCGCAAATGCGGACCACCCTTCGCATCCGGAAACACGCTGAGTCGCAAATGCGACTCTACCTTCGCAAAAGCGGAAGAAGCAAGTTCAGAAATCTGAACTTTCACCTTGCAAATGCAAAAGTCCCCCAAACAGCCCATGCTCGCAAATACGAAGCCTTGACCGCAAAAGCGAGGCTCGCAACCTGCAGTAGAGCACCGGTAACAGAAGAGGCATCAGCTATTCGACTATGTCCGAAATCACTCTGTAGCCTATCTGAAACCCACCCGAGCCCTCGGGACTCCAAAACAAACTTGCACAAAAGTCCAAAAATATCATACGAACTTGCTCGTGCGATCAAATTACCAAAATAACACCTAAAACTATGAATGGGACACCAAAACGTATGAAACTTTCAATGAAACTTAAGAACATGCAACTTTTCAACCGGACATCCGAATCACGTCAAATCAACTCCGTCTTGCACCTAATGCAGATTAGTCATAAATACTATACTAAACTTATACCAAGTTCCGAAACCAGAATTCGGACCCGGTCGCAACAAAGTCAAACTACGATTAAACTTGAGATTTCTTTAAACCTTTAAACTTCTTGTTTTCAAAAAATAGCGATAATTCGGGCTAGGGACTTCTGAATTCGATTCGGGGCGTACTCCCACGTCTCAAATCACGATACGGACCCATCGGAACCATCAAAATACTGATCTGGGTCCGTTTGCTCAAAACATTGACCAAAGTTAACTCAAATGAGTTTTAAGGCACGATTTTACATTTTCATCAATTTTTCATATAAATCCTTCTGGAAAAAGACACGGATTGCGCACGCAAATTGAGGAAGGCTAAATAGAGCTATTCAGAGTTTTGAAACACAGAATTTAGGGTTAAAACTATAAATGACCTATCAGGTCATCACAAGCTGATTATGAAACAAGGGACTTCCAACAAGTAATAGATTCACCAAATATATCAAACATGACGGCCATAGGCAGAGTATATACTTGGATAAATGGTCACATACGGAGTAGAGTAGATAGAGCTCTCTGTAATGCTTCTTAGAATCTAAAGTATGGCATTGTCACAACTCAATTCAAAGAGAATAGCTTTTCTAATCATGCACCCATTTATATTGAACATGGAAAAATGCTGCTGGAAGAGCTAGAAAACCTTTGAGATTTCTAAATATTTTGATTGAGGATAATAATCTTCTGGGGTTAATTGATACAATATAGCAACTTGAAGTGCAAGGTACTTGTATGTTTAAAATCTAGCAAAAGTTTAAAATGTGTGAAGATCGAATTAAGGAACTGCTGAATAAAGAGGTGGACAATATTGATAAAAGAGTCCAAGAAACAAGAAAAAGGTTACAGATACAAGCTCAAATAACATTAGTTATTGAGGATAATATGCTGGCTCAAGAAAAGGAAGCACTAGAGGATTTGACTAAAATGGTCAGATATCCAAGAAAAGGTATTGAGGCAGAAACCCAAGCCCCATTGGATTAACACGGTGGATGGAAATAACAAATACTTCTTTGCTTGCATGGAATCTAGAGCCAACACTAATTCTATATTGAAGGAGACACAAGGAAGATTATTAATGAAGCATAATGAAATAGAAAAAAAAGAATCTTAATTTTTATAATGGCTTGTTGGGGTCTTTTGCTACCAAAATATCATGTATTGACTTAACTATCATGAGACATGGTCCTACCATGGCTGTCCAACAACAGAGGGAAATGTGTGCTGAGGTCAATCAAGGGGAGTTCAAGAAGGCGTTTTTTGCTATTGATAACAACAAAGCACCTGGAGTTTATAAGTTCAATGCTAACTTCTTCAAGAAATCATGGGAAATTATTTAAGAAGATTCTTGTAAAGCCATACAAGAATGTTTTCAAAAAAAATATGATGCTCAATGCTGTGAATAACACAATAGTCCCTCTGACACCAAAATCCTCACATCAACACAATAGTCGCTCTGACACCAAAATCCTCACATCTTGAAACATTAGGGAATTCAGGCCTATTGCATGTTGCTCAACATTGTATAATGTAATATCTAAGATCATTTCTGAAGGCTAAAAAAGGCGATAGATGGATTAGTAGGAAAGCGTCAATTTGCTTTCATGCCAGGAAGAACTATCTCACAGAACATAATCTTTAGCCATGAATTGGTTAAGGGGTATCCAAGGAAGCATATTTCACCTAGATTCTGTAAAATGGGGCTTCATTGAAAAGTGCTACAGGAATTGGGGTTGCCTAGGAGAATGGTAGAATGGATCATGGCATGTATCACTATTGTGAGCTATACCTTCTTGATAAATGAAGCTCTATCAGACACAATGAGCTCTATCAGACACAATAAATGCTAGGAAAGGGCTTAGACAGGGGGACCCCATGTCCCCATATATCTTTGTTCTTATAATGGAGTACCTAAATAGATGTCTGGGGACACTAAGGAAGGAACTTGATTATAACTTCCACCCCAAATTCCAAAAGCTGGGAATTGCCCACTTATGCTTTGCAGATGATCTTCTCTTGTTTGCTAGAGGCGACACTACTTTAGTGAGACTGTTGAAAGAGAAATTTGAGCTCTTCTCAGAAGCATCTAGACTCAAAGCTAATCTTAGCAAGAGTCAAATATACTTTGGAGGAGTGGTCACTAAAACGAAGGATAAAATAATATAGGTACTAGGATATGCCATTCAAATATTTAGGAGTCCCTTTTATCAACCAAGAGACTAACAGTGGCCTAATGTAAATCACTGGTAGACAAAATCACTGCAGGAATCACTTCCTGGATGGCTAAAAGATTATCATATGCTGGAAGATTACAATTAATAAGGGTTATTTTGTTTGGAGTGCAGGCATATTGGTCTCAACTGTTCTTATTACCCCAGAAGGTCATCAAACTAATAGAAGCTACATGTAGAAATTACTATGAATAGGAGAAGCCACTATGACCGGTAGAGCTCTGGCGGCATGGAAGAAAGTATGCCTACCTAAAGAAGCAGGTGGATTGAATGTCACTAATATGAAGTTATGAAACCAAGCTACATATGCAAACTACTATGGGCTTTAACTAAACAGAAGGAGAAACTCTGGATAGCTTGGGTGTATGCATACTACATAAAGCAGGAGAATGTGCTCACATTGGAGATTTCAAAGCAAGCATCATGGATGGTGAGGAAAATATTGAACATAAGAAAACACTGGACAACTCTAGCCAACTATAATGACCCGATCGGTCGTTTTGAGCTCTAGCGTGTCATGTGGCACCTTGAGGCCTTGGGCAGCTTCATTTCAGGTATTATGACTTGTACACGTGGTCAAAATTGAATTTGGGGAAGTTCGGAGTTGATTTGGAAAGAAAATTCTAATTTCGAAAGCTTTAAGTTCTAAGAATTGACTAAGGTTTGACTTTTGAGTAAACGACCTCGGAATTGGGATTTGAAGGTTCCAATAGATTTATTTGATGATTTCGGACTTGGGCGTATGTTCGGGTTGAGTATCGGATGGTCTGGGAGCATTTCGGCACCTATTATGGAAGGTTGACATTTTGGAAGTTTAAGAAATTCTTAATTTTTATTTGAAATATATTTTGGTATTATCGATGTCCGTTCGAAGTTCCGAGCCTTGAAAGAGGTTCGTATCGTGATTTGGGACTTGCACGTTAAATTTAGCGTCATTCCGAAATGTTTAAGTGTGATTCGGACGTGTTCGCGAAGTTTGAATGTTTCAAAGTTTAAAGAAAGGTTTCAATCGTCAATTTGTAACTTTGATGTTGTTTGACATGGTTTGAGGATTCGACTAAGTCCGTATTGTATTTTGGAATGTATTGGTATGCCTGGATGGAGTCCCGGGGGCCTCGGGTGCAAATTGGATTGGAAGCGGATCGAGTTTGGACTTGGAAGAATTTGCTGAGGCAGCTGAGATCAGTTGCAATTGTACCTGCGTGAAATAGGCCGCAGATGCGAGCTCGCAAACTTGCCAAAAGGGTCGCAGAAGCGGAGGGGGAGTGAGGTTGGCTGGATTCACAGGCGCGAGAAAATTCACCGCACCTACGAGCCTGCAGGTGCGGGCTGTTGGATGCAGAAGCAAAATAGGGGAAGGGGAGGCAATTCCGTAGAAGTGGAGTTTCTTGCCGCACCTGCGGAATCGCAAAAGCGGTCAAGTGACCACATGTGCGATGATCGCTGGGCAGAAGACTTGTTTAAGTACGTGGGTTTGGCTCATTTTCATTTTATTTCTTCCATGGGAGCTGGCCTTTGAGCAATTTTCGAGCGTCATTTTCAACGTCAATCATGAAGTAAGTAATTTCTACAAGTTGTGAGTTAAATATATGAATTTGGGCTTGTAAATACATGAAAAATTGTGAAAAATGTGGGATTTTAAGAGAAAACCTAGAAAATTGGTATTTTAGGACTTTTTCCACGAAATTGGACATGGAATCAGGAAAAAATCATATATTTGAGTTTGTAATGTTATGGGTAAAGTTTATCTTCGAAACAATTTCGGAATCCGGACACGTGGGCCGGAGGGTTGACTTTATTGACTTTTCGAGCGGAGTTGAGAATTGTTCAAAATTATTAAATTGTAAGCATGAGAGTATATTTTGATTGATTTGCACGTTGTTTGACTAGTTTCGAAACGTTTGGCTTGGAGTTGAGTGTTAGAGTGGGGTTGGAGCCAGTTATGGAACTTCGGAGCAAGGTATATCTCATGTCTAACCTTGTGAAGGGGAAACTACCCCTTGGATGATGTGATTGCTATGTGATACTAGATGTGGGTGTTACGTACGCACGAGGTGACGAGTGTCCTTACGTAGCTAAAGTATATTTATGTCCGGGTAGACATAGGACCTTATTATGAAATAAGTGAATGATTTGAACTCGTTCTGCTGGCTTTATTAATTGAATTTATAATTGAAGTTGATTTAGAGATAAATATATGTATACTAGGTCGGGCCTTGTCACCTTGAGTTGTTGACTAGTTATTTGAGAAATAGTAAAGATTATATTCACTTTGTATTCATGTTCTGTATTGTAAGCACGTGTCTCGTGATTCGATAACTTCCTTCCTTTCTTATGAAGTGGGCGAATACCTCGGCAGTATAATAGATGCATCTATGGTTCGTGCCGCTCGACCCTCGACAGTGTACACATTATTTTGGATAAGGTTGAACGACCTCGACATAATCGTGCATTATATCACCGGTAGTCCGAACATTCACAAGATTTTCCTTTCACTGATGCCCAGCATTTTACATGGTATTTCTTATCCGTTTGTTTCTGATACTTGATATATCTGAGCTGATGAGGTAAAACATAGGACTGAGAAATTCATACTTTAAAAGAAATATTTGGAAGATTAGGTAACTTACAGATTTACCCTATTATGGTTGTATGCTTCACATCTGCTTATTGTTTTATTGTATTGCTTGTTGGACCTCTAGTAGCGTCGATGTTGACCCCTTATTACTACTTCTCCGGAGTTAGGTTAGATACTTACTGGGTATGCATTAATTTACGTACTCATGCTGCACTTTTGCACTAAATGTGCAGGATCTAACAGGCTTATTTGGTGGTCATCTTGGCGCGTAGGCGCACCTGTTGAGGAGACCTTAGGTGAGCTGCATTCCAGGCTACGCATCGCAGTCCAAATAATCTCCATCGTACTATTTATTTTATCTTGTCTCATTTACATCCTAGACAGATGGTGTATTATTATTGTACTCCTTCATAAATGCACTTGCACTTGTGACACCGATTTTTGGGATATACTAGTTGATGCTTACGGTTCTGTATATTATATATGCCTTTCATTTCTTTTATAAACTATTAATTTTGTACGTTCCCGTGGATTTACAAGTGTAAGTTTCCTTTCTTATTAAAACTTATGATCTCAAAAGTAATAAAATGAGTAATTAAATTGATCAATCACCAATGGCTTGCCTGACGGCAGCGTTAGGTGCCATTACGACCTATAGTTGATTTTGGGTCGTGACAGCTTGGTATCAGAGCTTTAGGTTTACTTAGGTCTCATGAGTCATGAGAAAGTCTAGTAGAGTCTTGCAGATCAGTACGGAAACGTCTGTACTTATCTTCGAGGGCTACAGGGTTTGTTAGGAGCACTTCCCTTCTTGATTCCTCATCTTGCGATTTGATTCCTTTGAGGCTTATGCCTTTATTTCCTTCCTACTCAATCTTATGCGACGTGGAGCATTTGGTATCAGTTGGGCATTGAGGAGTTGTAAATGGTACCGCAAATGAGGTGCAAAATGTTTTCCATACGTGTTTGAGTGGGCTATTATCGTCAGCTTGTGGAAGGATGTTCTGTCATTTCAAATCAATAGCTGTATTATCGATGGTTTGAGGCTATGCACAGATTGCTATGATGTTCATGCGTTGTTATCACACAGTATTGATGTAATGGTGGAGTGCTCGCTTATGTTTCAGGGCAGCGAATGCCTTGAAAGGAGGATTTCTCGGTGCATGATTTAGAAAGTTCGGCATTTAATTCCAGCGGAGGAAAGGCAATTGGATTATGGATGTTCAGGCCTTGGTTGATGAAGTAACGAGACTTTTATTTTCAAGCGTAGTGGAATTCTCATTTGTGATGATGTGGTGTCGTCGTCATTGTTTGAACGCATTAATGTTCGCCGGTGTTATGGTCTTCTTCAATTTTGCCTTCGTGGCAGGGTGTTGTGAAGTGGTGCCTAAGAAGCGGTTGTTAGATATAGTGGAGTGTAGCAGTTCTGAATAAAATTGGTATTTCTAATGATGATGGCTTGAGAAAGATGATCTTCTAGGAGGTTTAGAGTTGGTAGCAATTCATTAGTTTAGGTGCTACAGGTATGGATTTGATTTGGGGCAACATTTGGGCAGCGAAGTATGAGGAAGGACATGGCGGGAGGTGTCTCGCGGTGGTAGAATTACTAGCAGGTCAAGTATGAAAAGTAGAGATAGAGAAGTTGCTTAAAGGAGATGGTTTTACCGAAGTGAGGGTGACAAAGTAGCATATGGATTCTGTGGTAAGATAGCCACAGGCCTTGAGATAAGTTTAGAGCGATTTGGGAATCGTGGTGGGAAGTGACTAGGTCCACGGGAATTTTTATTTAAGAGAAGGCTACTATACTGAGGAAGATTGAATATGGCCGAGAGGAATTTGCGTGAAATGAAAAGTGGTGTGAAAACTTGATTATCATTTTGGGATGCAACACGACTTTGAGTTTGTAGCGTATTGTCGGACTTTCAGTTGAGGTAAATGGGAAATGAACAGACTTGTACAGTTGGTGAGCGAGCATGGGCTCAGGAGGCTTTACTGAGTTTGCGGTGGTAGTACCCAGTGCAGCGTCGTTGGAAGATGTCGGTATAGAATCTCCACAAGTGGGTTATCTCTTGTGAGCAGGCTAGCAGTTGCGTGATTTTCATGAACTTTCTACGAAGAATTCTACTTACTACTCGACGGGAGGTCGAATATGCGATTATGGCTGATAATTCGGAATGTTCATGAAAAGTTCAATAAGAAACTACAAGAAATTTGGTAGGTTGACGGTGCGAGATCATGGTATTTGAGAAGGAGAAATCTTTGTGGGTTCTAGGTTTATATAATTGTAGTTTAAAGCTAAGTGGGGGAGCCCCACTGTCTACGATTAGATCTCCTGGTTGTCTGCTGGTGCGGTTTCTGGTTATCGGTGCATTGGTGGGTCATTATGGCTAAGAAAAAGAAACATCTAGGGTAATTCGAGCGGAGAACTTGATGAACGTGTGCTAAACTTCGCCTTATCGATTCATGTGCAGTTTTGGGAAGACATAGAGTTTATGCTTCTTGTGGATGTGGTGTACAAGAAAAAGAAATCAGCTGGTTGCTTCTTTGATAGGGTGTTCATGTGCTAGCAGCGCGTTGGAGTTTGATTATATTCGGGACCAGGTCAGAGTGGGTGACTCTCAACAACGGTCCTAGTGGGTTCAAGAATTTAAGTGCAGTGCCTAAGGATCTTAGGTCTATTGTGTGGTTAAGGATCGAGTTTTTGCAGTGGAGTACGAACGGGACGTGGAATGTTCTATGTTATCATCGGGTATGCAGTGCAGTGTTGGAGGAAAGGAAGAAATAGCTTCGGATTTTGCGGAAGGTCTTGCAAAATGGGTGTACCAATTGGAGATGCTATTGTGCGCATATGGAGGTTATGCGATGGTTCATGAGTATTGAGACGACGTGATCTCGTGATGTAGGTCACTCATAATGAGTGCGAATTAGGTTCGTTACATTAGCTATTATTATTTCTAAGGCAAGTCGAGAGTAAATTGGAAGAAGATGGGTTGGTTAGTAATAGTTGAATCAACATGATTGTGGCAATGATCAGTTCCTTCAGCGTGTGAAGTTATACATGTGGTTTGTGGTTGTACGCATGGGCTTGAAAGCCACCACAACTTGATTGATTTGGGAGGTATTTGATTCAAATGGCCTTGTTGTGTAAATGGATTCCGGAAGAGTCATGACGATTTAGATCATGACTTGAGGTTTGTATTTTATACGGTTTGGGAATTCAGTTGCGTGTTGCATTGGTTCTTCTGAAATGAGCTAAGTGAAAGGTTTCTAGCTACTGAAGTGTTTATTCTACTAGTAGTTCATGGGTAACGATGAATTCTTCTATTCTCGTGTAGCGTCATGATAGATGTAGTGAGCGTCATGGGAATTGAAAGTTGGGGATCAAGGTTGCAGTTTGGTGTTGACAAGAATGTCACGAGCTCAGATGAGCCGGGAAGAATATTAGATGTTCAGAGTAAGCTGACATTATCCTAGTGTCGACTGGGAATGGTGTTCTGTAGAAGGAGCATTGTGTATTGATTGCGGGTTCTTGAATTGCTTTACAGAATTAGTGCAGTGTGGAGGTGCAGACTCTGCTACCTGGTGCGGAAGGTCGTGGGAGGGTACCCCATGGGGAGATTTGTATAAGTGTGACATGTTAGTCACTTGATTGTTAAAGATTCAAACCAAATACGGAGATTTTTGGTACTATCATTAATGTGAGAGTTTATGCCTAGAAGGTGCTCTTTATTCCTTTGGTTGTGAACTGTGGGAGTATGGTCCATGCTCGCGTGTGTCATGAATGGGGCCATTGTGGATCCTTGGAAGGTTATTGGCCCAGTATGGTATGATGAAAATCGATTTAAGGTCCGTTTGTGGGCCTAATGTGAATCTATGTCAGGTCGGATGTGTTCATAAATCATAGCATTGCGTATGGAGGACTCGTCGGGCATTGGATATTATTCCCATCATCAGCTATTCCATGTAATACTCTATTGTGCCAGGAGGGTTGTGAGACGACTTGATTATTCGCACAAGTGTTGTGATCTCGAGATGCAGGTCATTTATTGCACCTTAGTCGTGCTTGAGTTTTGTAACGTATGGCGCTATCCGTCTCCCCAGGGATTTGTATTATACACTGATTGTTATGTTTGGATCGGGTGGCACGCAGCCACGCATACGTTATTTGGATCGGGTGGCACGCTGCCACAAGTATGTTGTGTGGATCAGGTTGCACGCTGCAATAATGTCATGTTTGGATCGGGTTGCATGCCGCAACAGTATCATAGTTGGATTGGGTTGCACGCCGCAACAGTGAGATATTGAGTACGGTTACCTATACTTATTTTTATGTATTTCTTTCTCATTCTCTGAGAAAGGTTCATAACGTCTCTTCAGCCGTTTTATTCGTTATGCGGGCCGGGTAGTCCTTTTCCAGAGTTTATTTTTACTTATGTATCACATTCGAGTTTGTAGCTTGTTAGTGCATTATGGGCGCTATATGAGATTTTTGGCAGTGTTTGAGATGGCTAATTGCCTGAGCAGCTTGTACTGGGTGAGAGGAGGTTATTGGACCTAGGATCAGTGCGACCAGAGTTATGTAGGGTATATTAAAGAGCAAATATTGTTATTCAGTTCAGAATGAGGTAATGATCCTTGTCAGGAGGAGAGACTCTAGGATTTGTTGATTCGGCAGATGGTTATTAGTTTCTACATATCTCTTCCGTTGTGGCAATATTTCGAGAGTTGGACGAGAACTTATATGCGTCACGAGGTGTATTGCAGGACATTCATGAAATTCCAGCTATTGTGGTCGGAGGATGTTATCATGGGCAACCGACTTATGTGGTGCATGGTGTGACTTCAGCATATGTGCATGATCATGTGTTTGGTACAGTGTGTAGTGATTGATACGATGTTCGTATGTTATAATCAGGTCTCTTAGAGAAATTCAGAGGTTGAAAATTGGGTCTAAGGCTTATTGACTAAATAAAAGGGAGGATCTTTAGTCTGACTCGAGCTAATGTGTTCAACTGGGTTGTCGTGGCAGGGGTAGGTGCACGAGGTGTTAAACAGTGATTTTGGACAACTCCGGAGCAGTTCTTGGCACGTTCAAGGACGAATGTATGTTTAAGTGGAGGAGAATGTAACGACTCGACCGGTCGTTTTGAGCTCTAGTGTGTTGGGTAGCTTCACTTCAGGTATTATGACTTCTACATGTGGTCGGTATTAAATTTAGGGAAGTTCGGAGTTGATTTGGAAAGAAAATTCTAATTTCGAAAGCTTTAAATTGGAAGATGTGACTAAGCTTTGACTTTTGAGTAAACGACCTCAGAATTGGGATTTGAAGGTTCAAATAGATTCGTATGATGATTTCGGACTTGGGCGTATGTTCGGGTTGAGTATCGAGTGATCCGGGAGCATTTCGACGCCTATTATGGAAGGTTGCATTTTGGAAGTTTATGAAATTCATAAGTTTGATTTGAAATGAATTTTGGTGTTATCGATGTCCGTTCGAAGTTTCGAGCCTTAGAATAGGTTTGTATCATGATTTGTGACTTGCACGCAAAATTTGGCGTCATTCCGGGATGTTTAAGTGTGATTCGAAGTTTGGCGAAGTTTGAATGTTTGAAAGTTTAAAGAAACATTTCGATCATCAATTCATAATTTTGATGTTGTTTGACGTGGTTTGAGACTTCGACTAAGTCCGTATCGTGTTTTGGAATGTGTTGGTATGCTTGGATGGAGTCCCGAGGGCCTCGGGTGCCAATCGGATTGGAAACGGATCGAGTTCGGGCTTGGAAGAATTTGCTGAGGTAGCTGATATCTGGTGCAATCGCACCTGCGGAGGAGGAGTGAGGTTGGCTGGATTCGCAGGCGCGAGAAAATCATCGCACCAGTGAGCCTACAGGTGCGGGCTGTTGGATGAAGAAGCGAAATGGGGGAAGGGGAGGCAGTTCCACAGTAGCGGAGGAATGGGCGCAGGTGCGCCTTCACAGGTGCGAAAGCCTGCCTGCAGATGTGGAGGAGGAGAGGTCTGAAGGGAACCGCAGAAGCGGAGTTTCTTGCCGCACCTGCAGAACCGCAGAAGCGGTCAAGTGACCGCATGTGCGATGATCGCTGGGCAGAAGACTTGTTTAAGAACGTGGGTTTGGCTCGTTGTCATTTCATTTCATTTCTTCCATGGGAGCTGGCCTTGGAGCTAGTTTGGAGCGCCATTTTCATCGTCAATCATGAGGTAAGTAATTTCTGCAATTTGTGAGTTAAATATATGCATTTGGGCTTGTAAATACAAAAAAAATTGTGGACAATGTGGGATTTTAAGAGAAAATCTAGAAAATTGGTATTTGAGGACTTTTACCACAAAATTGGACATGGAATTGGGTATAAATCATGTATTTGAGCTCGTAATGTTATGGGTAAAGTTTATCTTCAAAAAAAATTTGAAATTCGGGCACGTGAACCGGAGGGTTGACTTTATTGACTTTTCGAGCGGAGTTGGAAATTGTTTAAATTGTTAAATTGTAAGCATGAGAGTATATTTTGATTTATTTACACGTTATTTGACTAGTTTCAAAACGTTTGGCTTGGAGTTGAGTTTTAGAGTGGCGTTGGAGCCGGTTATGGAATTTCGGAGCAAGGTAAATCTCATGTCTAACCTTTTGAGGAGGAAACTACCCCTAGGTGATGTGATACTAGTTGTGGGTGTTACATATGCATGAGGTGACGAGTGTCTGTACGTAGCTAAAGTTTGTTTATGTCCGGGTAGATTTAGGACCTTATTATGAAATATTGAATTATTTGAACTCGTTCTGCTAGCTTAATTTATTGAACTTATAATTGAAATTGATTTAGAAATAAATATATGTATACTAGGTCGGGCCTTATCTCCTTGAGTTGTTGGCTAGTTATTTGAGAAACGATAAAGATTATATTCACTTTGTATTCATGTACTGTATCGTAAGCACGTGTCTCTTGATTCGATAACTTCCTTCCTTTCTTGTGGAGCGGGCCGAACGCAGGTTCGTGCCGCTAGACCCTCGGTAGTGTACACATTATTCTGGATCGTGCCGAACGACCTCAGCATAATCGTGCGTTATATCGCTGGTAGTCCGAACATTCACGAGATTATCCTTCCACTGATGCCCAGCATTTTACATGGTATTTCTTATCCGTTTGTTTCTGATACTTGATACATCTGAGCTGATGAGGTAGAACATAGGACTGAGAAATTCATACTTTAAAAGAAATATTTGGAAGATTAGGTAACTTATAGATTTACCCTATTATGGTTGTATGCTTTACATCTGCTTATTGTTCTATTATATTGCTTGTTAGACCTCTAGTAGCGTCGATGTCGACCCCTCATTACTACTTCTCCAGGGTTAGGCTAGATGCTTACTGGGTACGCGTTGATTTACATACTCATGCTGCACTTTTGCACTAAATGTGCAGGATCTGACAGGTTTATTAGGTGGTCATCTTGGCGCGTAGGTGCACCTGTTGAGGAGACCTTAGGTGAGCTGCATTCCAGGCATCGCAGTCCACATAGTCTCCATCGTACTATTTATTTTATCTTGTCTCATTTACATCCTAGACAGATGGTGTATTATTATTGTACTCCTTAGTAAATGCACATGCACTTGTGACACTATTTTTTGGGATATACTAGTTGATGCTTATGATTCTGTATGTTATCATCGCCTTTCATTTATTTTATAAACTACTAATTTTGTACGTTCCCGTGGATTTAAAAGTGTAAATTTCCTTTCTTATTAAAAATTATAATCTCGAAAGTAATAAAATGTGTAATTAAATTGATCAATCCATGTTGGCTTGCCTGACGATAGCGTTAGGCACCATCACGATCTATATTAGATTTTGGGTCATGACCCCAACATACTCAATTTATCAGACATGGTAAGTTCCATATCCCAGCAGCTTATAAGAGCTTAAGAGATGAGGTTATGAGTGTTCATGGAGGACCCTTGTATGTCACAATGCTGCCAGCCCAAAAAATATGTTCATTCTATGGCTGGCCTTACTTGAAAAATTGAGAACACATGACATCTTACTAAGGTGGCGTATTAGCGTAGACACAGTAGAAAATTATCTAAAATTGTCCAAAAATACAGATCGAAATCGATCGAAAAATTGAAGAAATTGATCGACTTTAATCCGTCGAAATTAGGCTGCTCGGTAATAAATAACGACTGAAGTCGATCGCAACTTCCGACCGATTTAGTTCGGTCAATTAAGTTTCACAAATGACAAAAAAAGAAAATTTTTGCCCACAAAACTGACCGATTTCCGGCCGAAGTCGGTCGGTATTTTTGATTATGCAATTAAAAAATGCACCATTTGGAAATCGAACCGGGGTATGTACTGTAGTAGGATACTATTCTACCACTATATCATTGGTACATTTTGGTTTAAGACTTTTTTTTATTTTATTTGTACTCTTTAATTGTATTTTCGCGCAAAAATAACCGATCGATTTTGGTTGATTTAATTAAAAATATAAAATTACCGACTGAGGTTGGTTGGTTTTTTTAAATGACCGACTGAAATAACCGACCGATTTCGGTCGGTTTTTTGAGTATTAACTTTTAATTTATTTTACATGAAAAACCGATCAAAATTAGTCGGTTTCTTAAAAAATAAATTTCGCGGGATGTCAAAATAGTTTCACGCATTTTTGCGCCAAAAAAAACTCACAGAAGTAGGTCAGTTGCATAAAAAAAAATTAAAAAAATATATTTCAACAAAACTGACCGAATTTGATCGGCGGCGATCGATTTTGGCCGAATTTCTAGTAGTGAGATGGCATATACATGCTATGTAAGAATCGGCCTAAGATGGACTAGAGGAGTCATGACATGGGAACATAAATGGAGATGGTTACAGGAAAGAGCCTAAGGCAGGAAACCTCATAATGTAATACTCAAAGTCTGCTATATGGAGATGGTTACAAGATATAAAGAAATGTTAGGCTTTATCAGAATAGAACAAAAATAATGGAGGATATGTTGCATGAACTGAAGACTGCTATATGTGTAAGAGTTAGGCACAACCGAAAACTTTTTGATATTGTGAGGTTCTTGTAATAGAGGAAATTGGTTCTCCTAGGAAGATAGGCAACAGGGTGATATACTAGGTGGATGGGGCTGTTATTAAATGGTGAACTGGTTAGTTTGACTTGTTTTGTACAGTTATACTTGGTAATTAATAAAATTTCTTTAATTGCTAAAAAGAAAGTTGTCAAATACAAATTGTTGCTCTTAAAAGTATCTAAAAAGACACGTTTTGACCCAAAAAATTATCAAAATAATTGCATTTTAAAAAAATTCACAACAAATCAAATTATTTATAATTACAAATTAAGTTAAATTAATGTTAATCGATTCGTAATTAGATGATAAAAATATTTTCAGAACAATGTAAGCCATGTGGGGACGAAGCTAGAAGCCTGAATAAGGATTCGACCGAATCCAATAGATTTTGCTTAAATCGTATATTTGTATTTAAATTTTTTTATTAAATATGTATAAATATTAAAATTCAAAATTCAATCATTAGTACTTGAAACCATCATTTCAAAATGTAGAATATATAAATTAAATTCTGGCTCCGCCTCAAACACAAATACTTCTAGTAATGAACTTTTTATGGCGTGTGGGGGGAAGGGGTGCAAATAGCATGAGATGAGTTATTGAGGAGTTAGTCGAAGACACGTGACTCGTAAAGAAAGCACAATAGTTTTGCTTCGTGCCAACAAAGTGGCATGTTTTTGTGTTTAGCTGTCACGACCCAATTTAGGATTGTGATTGGCGTTTAGGAGCAAGTGCTCTCAAGTAAGCCTCATCGGCAATTTTACAGAAAACTGGACAGAGTTTCTCCTGTTTTTAGACCATCCCAAAAACTTTCCTGTCTCAAATCAACAATCAAACATCCTAATATTATACCAAACAATTGACAACTTGTCAATTAACCAATACAAGTCTCCACCATAAGTAAACCACTAACTAACCACTAGAAATACTAATTTATCTTCAACTTTGATAAATGAGAACGATACTCAACATAAAACTATAATAACAAAAGAATACGCATGACACTAAAATATTGACTATGGAGCGACTCTAAGAGTTCAATGAAAAGACCATAACAATAAGTAAAATCTCTGCCCACGCGAACAAGTGCGAGGCTCATCGAGAAATATCAACCTGTGCGCTCTAATTAACGAGATCCTCGCCTGCGTCAACTGCTGTCTCTGTAAAAATTTAGCTGGGAATGAGTCGCTAGCTCAGTGAGTAATAATACTTAACCACAACCGTTTTTATTTGGAGATAAGTCATAAACATGCTAGTATCTCCAAGAGAAAATAACATAAAAATCCCCTTTCAGAAACAATAAATTATTTTCAGTCTCATCACGCTTTTCTTGTAGTAAAAGACAATTAACAATTCAGTAATAAGCTCAGTAACCACTGTATAATATTAGTATTCACATTTTGGGAGGTTTTAATGAACGGATCATGTAATCGGTATAACTGTGGACTTCTTTACCAGAAGTCATATATAACGGTAGTCCCTACTCGAGGGAACTCGGTAACGGTATGCTAGTTCTACCTTTCCACTAGCGAGGGCTATAACGGTAATCAGTAATTACAAGGTGCACCAGGTCTAACGAACCCGCCATTAGCTACGAGATCCTTCAATTGTCTACTCCCATTTATACTTGTCTCTGTAATCCGTATATACTTGTAGAAACTATTTTAAAACAATATATGGCATCTCAAATCATATAATTTCCTTTCGATAACAGTAAATTCAAGTAACGGTAAAACAGATCTAGTGACAACAAAAATATTTAAAATCACGGTACTCATCTCAAATAACTATTTCGGTTTCATATCGAGTAAATGATTTGTCCCACATGCAACTCAAAATAATCGGTACCATATTCATATTAAAAATCATGTGTAAATCATGCAAGTTATGAAAACGCAAATTGCGGTAAGATTACTAGTCATAGTACTCGTGCCAAAATTCCTAATGCTTCACCTCGAGCAATTCGTATAACTTCCTCCAATTCAATCAGAAAATCAGCTCATAGGTAGATCTTCATCATCACCCTTAGGAAGTTGTAAAGGTCCCCTAAAGCCACTCTCGTTTTCACCAAGAAGCTCACGGGCAGCTTTCTCAAGAAACTCCTGGGCAGCAGATCGAACAGATTGCTGCTCAGGGGACTGATACTTCCTCTTCTTATGAACAACTCTTTCCAAATACTTAATCCTAGTCCCCTCGCCTTTAGTGATCTCTCTCATGTGTTTCCTCTGCTACGGTGTAAGATCAGGCAAAGAATGCTCGATAAAACGAGTTGCAGCTTGCGTATTTATGGTAGCTAATGGTCGCAATGTAGCTTTATTCAAGTCCATGCATTGCTGCAGTTTCTCTTGGTACAAGCTCGAACGTTCAAACTCTAATTTGACTGGGTGATCATCTGGGTTCAGCCCTTTACATCTAATCCTCAATGCAAAGAGAGTTGTAGTGACTTTAGCTAACAAAAGCAAAGATTGAGCCTTTTGGAGATGACCCATTCCGATAAAAACATCAGCATCATAAAGAGACAGAAATTCCCCTAAATTACTACTTAATTCCTCCATATAGTTTTTTTGGTTCTCTTCACTGCTTCCATAACTAAATCTGGGATTTTCTTACTATTATAAGTACTACTACCAATCTCTTTCTCTACTCCTCGTTCCATCTCTCTTGAACTTTTTTTGCTGAAAATTGAACAGGGAAGCACAAAGGGAGGTTTTGGGGGAACTCGTGTGCTACTGTCCGTTCCCCTTTCTTTCCCTTTTCTTTTAGTTGTGGCTTTGACTTTCTTTTAGTTAAAGTAGGTTTCTTCCCCTTTCCCTTTTTGCTTTTCTTTTAGTTCCAGTGGGCTTTGCCCTTTGTTTTAGTTTGACTAGGTTTTCTTCTTTTTGTTTTATTTTATTTTATTAGTTTAATTTGTTCCTTTATTTTTTCTTTTTGTTTTGAATTTAAATTATTTTTTAAATGTCCAATATATCCTCACTTAAAAAATTGGGGTATTACAATCTCCTGACCTTATGAAATTCGGCCCCCGAATTTAACTCAAGTACGTACCTGTAAACTGAAATAAATGAGATACTTGACTCGCATAGCATCTTCTATTTCCCATGTAGCTTCTTCAACAGTATGATTTCTCTATAAGACTTTCACGAACACAATTTCTTTTGATCGTAGTTTTCTTATCTGTCTATCAACAATTGCCATCGGCTCTTCCTCGTAAGACAACTTCTCATCAAGCGGTATAATTGGTGCTTCCAGCACCTGAGATGAGTCTGATATAAATTTTCTTAGCATTGAGACATGAAACACTGGTTGAATAAAAGATAACTCAGGAGGAAGTGCCAAACAATAAGCCGCCGCTCCCACTCGGCCTAGTATCTCATACGTTCCTATAAACCTGGGGCTCAACTTGCCTCTTTTCCCAAACCACATCACACCTTTCATAGGGGAGATTCATAGGAACACTTTGTCCCCAATTGTAAACACTAAATCTCTTCTTCTCTTATCAGCATAAGACTTTTGTCTACTTTGAGCTACAAGCAATCTCTCTTTAATCAACTGGACCTTGTCAATAGCTTCTTGTACTAAGTCGGGCCCTAATAAGTTAGCCTCATCAGCTTCAAACCATCCGATAGGAGAACGACATCATATACTATACAAGGTTCCATACAGTGCCACCTAAATCTAAACTGAAAGTTGAAATTGTAAGCAAATTCAGCTACAGATATATAAGCATACATGCTACCTCCAAACTCAATATGTAAGCTCTCAGCATATCCTTCATGAACTGTATAGTACGTTCAGAGTGCTCGTATGTCTGCTGATGAAATGTGGTATTAAGATATACTCGTGCGACTAATGTTTCTTGGGAAGAATTTCAAAATCGTGCAGTAATTTGTCCTCTTCTATAAGAAATGGTAGGCAATAGACCCTATAGAATTTGACAATTTCTATCCATGTGTCTTTGTGCATATTCATTCTCAGTGAGAGAAGTTTTGGCGAGAAAAAATGTACCTACTATGTAAGTCAATTTGTAATTTACCACATAATTATAACCTCTAATTGTTTCAAGAGTTTTGTATTAAAATTCACTTTGTCCATTCTATTTCCACTTTGAAATCTCGAGCTGTTGTAGTAGGCCTAAAGAGTTGCAAATGGTGACACGCTAACAAGTCAATCAGTTAGAAACAAGGTTAAGGAATCATCCATCTTTCTGTTCCTACAAATACAATTTTCTTCTAATCACGGTACACCATACTAGACCCCAAATGTACGGGATATCTAGAGTTGTGAGCTCCTCAAGGATAATTCGTCTTAACACATCTACATCTAGTACACATAACTGGTTACTTAGTCGAAGAATACAATTTCTGTCAATAGTCATATTCTTTCTTTTACTAGCTAGGACCTCATCTCCATGTTTGCATAATCGCTCATCTTTATATTGAGTGGACTTTATTAGCTTTACCAATAAAGACTTTTCTTGAATACAAGCCAACAAAAGCTATGAAATATATTTTGTACTATTTAGCCTGTGCATATTCTTGACCAAAAATCTCTTTACATTAGATATATTTGCAAAATTACCCATGTTTTTTTTTTTTGCATAAGCCATAACATTTATCTTTCGCTAACAATACAAAATAGTACAATTATATCTTTGGTAGTTCCCTCCATCAGCATTGCTAAATATTAATATCTCTGTTGGTTTTAAATGTACTTTAGGCTCTTGTTTTAGGCATAAATCTCATAGGTTTCTTCATATAAATAGTGTCTCTAAATCCTAAAAGGAAATTCCACTATGACCATCTCGAAATCACGAGTGGCATAATACGACTTGAGCTTCTTCAATTTCCTTGAAGCATAAGCTATCACACGACCATTCTACTTTAGAAAACATCCTGATCCTACCATCGAAGTATCACAGAACATTGTGAATCCTCTAGAGCCTATTGGAATAAGCTAAGATTGGTATGATTGTCAAACATGCCCTGGGCTTCTGGAATCTCGTTGTACATTCCTCCATCCACTGAAATTTAATGATTTTCTATGTTAACTTGGTGAGTGATGGTGCTATTCTAGAGAAATCCTACACAAATTCCAATAGTAGCCTGTCAAGCCAAAAAAATATCAATCTCTGTAGGAGAAATGGGTCGCAGTCTTTTAGGAAGTGCTTCTATCTTCTCAGAATGTACCATCTTTTCATTCTTAGATACAATGTGTCCTATTAATACTACAGAGTCTAGCTAAAGTTCACAATTGAAGAACTTGGAAAAACATTGATTTTCTTGCAGCGTCTTTAACGTATTTTTCAAGTGATTCTCGTGCTCTTCTTGGCTACGAAAATATACCAGAATATAATAAGTAAAAACTATGAATTTATTTTTTTTCCAAAATCAACTTGAACACCATATCCATTATATACATCAATGTTGCTGGAGCATTAGCCAGTCCAAAAGGCATCACAATTAACTCCTAATGTATGTACCGAGTTCTAGAGGCGGACTTCGAATTATCTGTAGTTGATGCACATTCTTAGGGACCTATTCTCTCCTTCTTATTTTTTAATAATAGTGATACACCCCATGGTGAAACTTTCGGTATGATAAAATCCTTATTCAGTGGGTCTCGCAATTGTTCATTCAACTCTCTCAATTCTATTGGTCCCATATAATATGGTTTGCGTGTCAGGTGTTTGAATCAATAGCGAAGTTTATTTCTCATATTGTAGGTAGTCCTAGTAAATCCTTAGGAATACATTAGAGAATCTATCATTATGATTTTTTTTCTCAAACTAAGTGTTTCTTTTCTTGTGTCCCTTACCGTATCAATGAGACCCAAACAACCTTTCTTTAATAACCATTAAGCCTTCAAAATATATACTTTGCTCATCTCTAAGACCTATAATTCCCTTTTTGGACAAAACTAGCTTTTAAAGTTCACCAAATTAATAATCTTAGGTAGCTTGGTAAGAAGATAATTAATCCATACCCATCAGTACGTTAGAGTCAACCATATCAAGTACAACTTGGTTAGCTAGGGTGTCTTTCTCTTAACTTGAATCTTAAAAGCTTTAAACACATGTCTAACTATAATAGATTTTTTCACATAAGTAGTAACCCAAAAAGGATCGCGTAATATCTCAAAATGTCCTTGATTTTTAGATCTTCGACTCATATTAAAATTCATATTAAAAGATATTCTAATCTCGATCTTCTTATGTGAGTTCTTGCACGCCTAT
>MCJB01038868.1:32778-59173 GCA_002018475.1 Nicotiana obtusifolia | reverse complement strand
GGTCTAAAAGGGGGTGTTTGAAAACAAGCCCAATTGGAGTCCAAATCAATGGCACAAACTAGTAGTTTTAAGGCCCAAATTTGCCCTAATGGGATTTGGCCGCCCCCTACCTACCTCCTACCTAATTTTAAGGACTTTTACTCTTATAAATAAGGAGTTCTTCTCATTCATTAGGGATAGATTATTGAATAAGAATATCATACTTGAGAGAGTTCTTTTGAACCTTTGTTACTTATGCTTTGAGATTTATCTTTCAACCTTTACTTGTTCATAGTTCAAGGTAGTAAGATTACTTCTCTATTATGATATCTTTGATTCCTTTGAGGTATTCTTAGAAGGCAATTAATACTAGTTGTTGATTGTTGTCTCAAGTTACTCTTAAAGCGGTCAAGATCCGAATCTATTGTTTTGATTTGTTCTTAGGTAAAGGCGTTTGATTTTCTTCAATAAATCAAGACGTTGTTGCTTAGATCTTCTCAAGGCTATAGAACTTGTGTTCTTGGAAGTTCCTTGAATTCGTTCCTTGAATTTCTCCCATATCCTTTATTTTCTGCACTTTAATTCTAGTTGTTCAATTCCTTATTATTATTTGCTTCCGCATTTACTTCTCAAATTCTTACTCTAGTTTGGATTCCCGACCTTGTTGTTATCAACGAAGCATATGCAATCACTCTACATCCTGCATCAAGACACACCCAATACCAAGTAGAGAAGCATCACAATATACCGCATATGAACCCAATGCTGAAGGTAAAACCAGAACTGGTTATGGTCAACATAGTCTTGATCTTCTGAAAGCTCTCCTCAGACTCATCATACTACCTGAAAGGGGCACCCTTCTAGGTCTATCTAGTCAAAGGTGCAACAATGGACGAGAAACCCTCCACAAATAGGCGATAAATATATGGCCAAACCAAGGAAACTTCGAATTCGAGTGGGTAAAGACGGTCTGGGCCAACTTTGAACTACCTCAATCTTCTTCGGATCTACCTCGATCCCCTCACTGGACACCACGTGCCCCAGAAACGTCACAAAATCAAGCCAAAACTCACACTTGGAGAATATAGCATATAGTTTCTTCTCCCTCAACGTCTGTAGTACAATCCTCAGATGTTGCGCATGCTCCTTCTGGCTGCTTGAGTACACCAGTATATCATCAATAAATACTATGACAAATGAATCAAGATAAGGCTGGAATACACTATTCATCAGGTGCATAAATGCTGCTGGGGGGCATTGGTCAGCCAAAATGACATCACAATCTCGTAGTGAGCATAGTGGGTCCTGAATGTCGTCTTCAAGATATCGGAATCCCAAATCTTCAACTAGTGATAGGCGAACCTCAAATCCATCTTTGAAAACAACCTAGCTCCTTGAAGCTGGTCAAATGCGAGGTAAGGGATATTTGTTCTTAGTTGTAACTTTGTTGAACTGCCAGTAATCAATGCATATCCGCATGATACCATCCTTCTTCACAAAAAGAACTGGTGCACCCCAAGGTGACACACTAGGCCTAATAAATCCCTTATCAAGTAGCTCCAAAAGTTGTTCATTCAATCTTTCAACTGTGTTGGTGCCATTAAATATGGTGGAATAGAGATGGGCTGAGTGCTCGGCACCAAGTCAATACCGAAGTCAATGTCCCTGTTGGGTGGAATGCCCGGTAGGTTTGCAGGAAACACATATGGGAAGTCCTTCACTAGCGGAACAAACTCAATAGGAGGAGTATCAGCATCAACATCCCTCACAAGTGCCAAATGTGCAAAACATCCCTTCTCAACCATCCGTTTGGCCTTCATATATGATATCACTCTATTGGGAGCATAGTCCAGAGAACCTCTCCACTCTAACCTATGCAAGCCCGGCATCGCCCATGTCACGGTCTTAGCGTGACAATCTAGAATAGCATGGCATGGTGATAACCAATCCATGCCTAGAGTCACGTCAAAATCAACCTTACTAAGCAGCAAGAGAACAACTCTCATCTCCAATCCCTCGATGGTCACCACACATGATTGATATACATGGTCCCCAATAATAAAATCACCCACTAGCATAGATATATGAACAGGCATAACTAAAGAATCACGAGGCATTTCCAAAAAATTGGCAAAGTACCATGATACATATGAATAAGTGGAACCAGGGTCAAATAATATGGAAGCATCTTTGTGGCACACTGAAAAAATACATGTGATCACTACGTCTGAAGCAACTGTCTCTGGCCTGGCGGGAAAACCATATCATCGAGCCTGACCACCATCTGATCGACCTTCCCCTCCAGGGCGGCCTCGAGTCGATTGGGCCCTATCCCGAGTTGGCTGTGCGGGTGGTGTAATAGTATATTTTTTATATATGTAGAAAATACATATGACATATTTTATATATATTTATTACGTATATACACGTCATATATTTGAAAAATATACATCTCATATATATTGTATATGCACTTCTTATAAATTAATACCATTATTATATACATTGTATATATTGTATGCACAGTGGTAATAAATTATCAAAATACCATTAGGATTCGTCCACTTTCACCTCTAATAAGAGGAGAGAGAAAATTAAATGCTAAATAAAATTTTGATAAGAGGAGAAAGAGAGTGAAAAAATAAATAAGGATAAGAATCAATCCCATAAATTGTGCATTATGTTTACTCATTAATTGTGTGCTTAATCTGTAAAAAGAATTGATAGTTATGGAATAAACAAAGAGTGATGCAATTTTTAAAAATAATTATGAAGAAATGCTCAACCGTGTAAAAATCTCTTAAGTGTTTTGGACATGTGTTAGTCAAATGGGCTAGGCCCAGACCTTTTAGATCCTATCGGCTAGGCTAAGTCTCTTAAGAGAGACGATACTTAGTTAGAAGGATAAAGTTCAGTGTTTTTGTGGGCATTAAGGGGAAATGACTAAGGGAATCATGAGAAAAACTGTTAGGAAGCTGCTAGGAAAGAGGGGTGAAAGTTATTGATAATCTGAGAGACTTAGGATTATTTTAGCAAGAATAGGATAAGGGGTACAATAGGATATTGAGAAGTGGAATAGAAACCCTAGATGGACTCTTATATAAGTTTGATCTCTCTATTTGAGAGGCGGATGGAAGATTTTCTGGGCAATTTCGAGAGAAAATAAAGGCTGAAAACAGATGTAAACTTCGAGCTTTGGTGAGAAACTCTTATGCAATTTAGAAAGATTTGAAGACGCAAAGACAGCTAGATGACTATGCTGATTTAGGCTTCTGATTTCTCTGAGTGTTTGGTTCAAAGTTTTGAGTTTTCCTTTGGAATTCAAGAGTTAAAATTGGTTCATATTGTTGCTATTTGCTGTTAAAAGACTATTGCTGAGTTCCATTCACATTTTTTAAAGTTGTTTCTTCTGTTATTTTTTGTTTTGTTGCAAAATTAGGTAAATCATTTGAACCTTGCAATGTAAATTCAAAAGATGAATAACATGTTTTAATTCATAGCTTATTTCTTTGATAAATGTCTGTTATATCTTTTCTATTAATCAATATATGAATATGTGGAATTTGCATGCTTTTACTTGCTTAATGCTTTTTTCTTGCATCTATTAGTTTAGTGCTTAATGTTGAAGCTAGTTTGAATTGGGAATGGAGCCGTGGAGTGAGCAGTGAGGCATTAGTGCTTAAATTTGGGACTTGATCAGTGCTTGATTAAACCTTAGAGATTCAAGAGCATAAAGGTGGCTATTATTGTAATAGATCGATTTCTCTTTGCTACAATAATTAGATTGTAGTTATTGTTCAGAGTTAAGGTGTTAATTCTGCAAAATTGAGTTGTAATCGATTCTTAGTGGCCATGTACGTAATAATTTATGTATAAATTTTGTGGTAGTTTGTGTAACAACATGTAAATGAGCATTAGAAGTGAATTATCTAGGTTAGATTGGTGCATGACTCAAGCTTTTGCAAAAGAAGTGCTACCATACAAGCCCAAGATACAAAACAACTGCGACAGCTGAGGAAGGAAAGAAATCTCACCGAGATGTTAGAAAGGGTTGGGAAATCCTCAACCAAGGAAACTATTGCTGGAAACGATGAGGATAATGCAGGTTTGGCTGCGAGAGAAGCAGCCCAACAAAGAGAGCAATCTGCACAAGATGCTGAGGAAGCAGCTATTAGAGATGCAAAGATTATCTATGGAGAAGAGAGGGGTCGGAGAATTTCTCAAAATAAATCCATGGCTGCAGACCAGTTCGGAAATATAGCTCCCATGCCTAGAAGATCACTAGGCGATTATGTTAGACCGGTCTACAACCAAGGATTATCAAGTGTGCGACCACCTCCAATTGCAGCCAATAATTTCGAATTGAAGCAAGGTTTGCTTCAAACCACTCTTTAGAATTGTTGTGTCTTCAGAGGGAAGATGGACGAAGATCCAAGTTCACATCTAATGGACTTCGAAGAGATTATGATCACCTTTCAATACAATGGTGTGTCACAAGATGCGGTGTACTGAAGGGCATTTCCCTTCGAACTCAAAGATGATGTAAAATAGTGGCTTCGAAGCATACCCATATGTTCGATTAGAACACGGGAGGAGATGACTGGAAAATTCCTTGATCAATATTTCTCATCAGCTAAGATGGGCAAGTTTAGAAGAGAAATTCACAACTTCTGCCAGAAAGATACGAAAACTATTTTTGAAGCATAGGAGAGGTTTAAGGAGATTGTTCGAAAGTGTCAACATAGCGGAATTAAATTCTGGATGTAACTCCAGGACTTTTGGGACGGATTGACACCGGCCTCGCGTAGAACATTGAGCAATCCAGCCGGAGGCCCGTTGATGAAGAAGACTCTAGAGGAGAAATAGTTACAATTGTTGATAAGTTGTCTGAAGATGCAAATTAGTCGCCCTCTGAGAGTGTAAAGAAGAAGATGAATTGGTGTTCACCAAGTTGATGCTAACAAATCAGTGCAGGTACAACGTGATGCTATGGCTAAAGAAATAAGGAAGCTGACCTTAGCCTCGATACAAAGTGAGCCTCATGCAGCGTGTGATGTATGTGGAAGAGGACACCCTACTCATGAGTGTGAAGCCTCAATTGAGGAAGTAAATACTGTGGGAAATGACAATTTTAATGCAATGGGACAGAGGCACCCCGATTTTTCATGGAGTTCACCTGGGGGTGCCATAAATGCATGTCAACAAAATAACTCTAGACCCCAGGGACAAGGAGCTCCAGCATTCCAAAATCAATTGAGGTAGCAATATGTGCCTCAACAGCCCATTCAGCCTGACTCTAGAGAATCTAATGAAGGTCTTCAATATCAAGACAAATGAGAGGCTGGACGCTCATGGAGCTGCTATAAAAGAACTGGGCACATCTTTTCGAAACATGGAGAGACAGGTTGGGCTACTTGCAACAGTATTATCTGAGAGGGCTCCAGGAACTCTCCCTACTGATACTGAGAGAAATCCCAAAGAAATAGTGAATGTTATAACCTTGAGAAGCGGGAAAGTGTTGAAAGATCCCATCCCAATCCAAAATGATGTGATACTTGAAAAAGAAAGTGGGGAGCGGCTGAAGAATGATGTTGATAAAAAACAGGCCCAATGAAAACTGAGAAGAAGAAGAAGAAGGAAGAAAAATCGAGAAGGGAGGAACTTGAGGAGAGCCAATATATGCCTGTTTTACCATTCCCTCAAAAACAAAGTAGAGAAAAGCTGGACAAGCAGTTTGGGAGATTTTTGGATGTGTTGAAACATGTTCATGTAAACTTTCCATTCACAGAAGTGCTCTCACAAATGCCTTCTAATGCCAAATTCTTAAAGGAGATCCTTTCAAAGAAGAGGAAAATCGAGGAGACCTCAGTGGTGAATCTCACATAGCATTGCAGCGGGATACTGCAAAATAAAATCCCACAAAAGTGTGGAGATCCGGGGAGTTTTACCATACCTTGCTCATTAGGAACTTTAAATTTTTATTAGTCTTTATGTGATGGGTGCCTCAATTAACTTAATGTCTCTATCTATTTACAGGAAACCGGAGAAGGAGATCGGAGAGATAAGGTCTGCACCAATATCGTTGCAACTGGCGGACCTAACGAATCTAATACCCAAGGTAATAGTGGAAGATGTGTTAGATCGGGTGGATAAGTTTGTATTTCCTGTAGATTTTATAGTGGTGAATATGGAGGAGAACAAGGAGGCACCCCTCATCCTAGAAAGACCATTCTTAGCGATGGGCAGAGTGATATTAGATATACATGAGAGAAAACTCATGCTTAGAGTGGGTGAAAAGACTGTTACTTTCAAGATTGATGTAGAAAATGGAGTGCAAAAAGAAAGATCAGCTGCTAGTGTTGAGTAGAAAGAGAAGGGCTCGAAAGAGAAGGCTGCACTGAGCGAGAAAGATAAGTGTGGGTTGTACCCAATAAAGGCATAGAAGAAGCTATCGGCTTAGATGTGTCCATTGGTTCGGGTGCGAGAAATGGATCCCCATTTCGACTCGGACCCCGACTAGACGTTTAGGGAAGTTTTCTTTACCTTATACTTTTTAATTGTGTGTCATGGGGACATGCCACAAATTAAAGTGTGGGGTGGGGGGTATTTGAATGTATGTATATTAGAATTCTTTTTGTTAGTTGTAGTAGTTTGAGATAGAAAATAATTGGAAAAAATATAAAAATTGAATTTTTTTAAGAATTTTTGATTTTTCCCTACGAAGAATGTCATTCAATAGGTTTTTTGAGGGACTAAAATTGAAAGTGATTTTATTTTGTTAGGTAGTATAACAAGTCTCCCTTGGTTTTTCTTTGTGCCACGACTCTTTTCCAAGGGTTTTGTTTGGACCGAGCATAGTTAGTTTTTATTTTTGTTAGGAGTAGGAAACCTTGTGCTATGGTTTAGATGGAAGGCAATATCTCTTGACTTTATTATACCTTGAGAATAGTGTGAGTGCTTTTGTGTGACTCTTAGGCTCAGTTTTTGACTCTTGTGTAAGTACCTAAAATATTTTGATCTTAACTTTGCCTAACTGCTTTGACTAGAGTGTCTTGACGAGTCCGATCCTGAGTGAGTTATGTGCCATGTGTGTGAGGTTTTGCGTTATTCTGTGCATTGCATTTGATGTCTAGAACTTTTCCCATGTGTTTGCAAAGTGAAATAATAGGTGTATTCAGTTTTGGAAGTGATATAGGCATTTTGATGAGACAGTTATATACTTTTACCCACCTAATTTTTATGTATTTTAGTTAACCCCTCTGAGCCTGTAATCTTGTTTCTTTGGCAAACACATTATAAGCCTTACCCATTTATTAGAATTGACCATATATTTGAACCTTGTACCTCTAGTGAGCACTTGAATTGGGTATGAACTTTGTAAAAGTTGAAGTGTGGGGTGGTTGGTTTGGCTTTTGAGTGGAACCAATGAAATAAGGAGAAAGGTGCAGTGAATTGAAAAAGTAAGAGCCACTTGAATTGAAAGTAAAAAGAAAAAAATATTGTATTGTTGTGCAAAATATTCTTTGATAGTGGTGACTCTTGATGTAATTGTCCCTAAAGAAGTAGGGAGTTAATGTATATTGATGTGAATGTGGAGTTTTGGTTTGACATAAGTGTGGGGTTTTGAACAATGAAATATATGTATTAAAGTACTTAGGGAGGTGTAGTTGCTCTTATATCTAAATGTATCCTACCCGTCCTGCGGCCTACATTACAACCAAGTAATGTCCTACTTGATCCTTGACTGAATGGGCTCGATTAGTTGAGCAGTACACTACGGGTAAGCTTATGGTATGTCTTTTGCGGCACATGAATGTTGTTTCTGAGAGTGAGCAAATTCTTTCAATATTGAGTTTCTAATTGTTCTTAATTTCTATTATGTGTGAACAACTCTCTATTGTTGTGTGAGGACACTTAATTCATGAAAGTAAGGTAATGTCGTTGACCTCTGTGTTAGAGTAAGTGAGTGGGTTGTGAAAAATACGTGGTGCTTTTGAATCAAATCTTGAGGCTTGATGTTACATATTGTGCTTAATCGTTTTAATATATTCTTGGTGTGATGAGTTATAAGTGTTGTATAAAAGGGTCGTGTTTTATGTGAAGTGTAGTTTGATTGCTCGAGGACAAGCAATGGTTTAAGTGTGGGGTGTTGATGGTAGGCTAGAATTACATATTTTAGTCGCTTATTGCACTCTAATTCGTTGCACTTTACTTGTTTTTAGCTTTAATTACTAGTGATTTTCATATATTGTGTGTTTTATGCCTTGCAGGAGTGATTTCGAGCTATGTAAATGTTATGGAATGAGTTCGAGAGATTTGGAGCATTGAAATCTGAGTAAAATCCCGAGGTATTAACCCGCGATCATGTTCAGGAGTCGAGGACCAAGTATGGACATCAAAAATCGAAGTTTGGTCCGTACTCTGAGAAATTTGCACTACCGCCCTGCACCATGCATAGCAGGGCGCTAGCGCAAAATTCCTGCAAAGTGAAAAAAATCTGCTCTCTGGATTTCCCCAATAAAATTAAAGTATAGGAAAACATAATTTCGATCCAAACTCGGGTCTTGAGAGAAGAAGGAATGATGAAATCCTTGTGCTTGTGTTCTTCCAACTCCTCCTTAGCCCCCTTAGGTATAAAGTATGTCAAAAGTCCAGGAAATAATATTTTGCAAGTTGCATATCTTCACATGCTTAAATTGGTTCAGCTTGCGAGGTTAAAACTTTATCGAGAGAGGAGTTTTTTTTGAAGGTTTGAACTAATAATTGAGTAAATTCGAGAGACTCGCTTGAACATTAGAAATGATTTACCTAGAGTTAGATCCCAAACAATTATCATGCACCTATCGTATCAAAACCCTATCTTCTCCCATTGATAACCTTCTTTGCTTGTTCCTTGTTGCGATTGTCATTAGCCAATAGCTTTAAATTCATAGTTAATTTTAATAGAAATCATATAAATCTAAATTATTGATCATCTTGGATAGCAACCAAGCTAGAAACTATGAGAATACTATTTAAATTCAATCCATGTGGATACGATATTATACTATACTATATTAGATTAGCGAGCATAATTTGGGTGTGTGTTTCGAGCTCGTCATTGAGCAGAGAATTTGTTGAATTTTGAAGGTTGTTCTGCGGTCCATTATACAAGTGCACAGTTATTTTGCGGTCTGCACGTCCATCACAGATTTGGCATGAAGAATTTTGAAGAATGATTTTGCGATCCACACTGCGGCCGCATAAGTGTTTTGCGGATCGCAGACCTGTCGCAGAGCAGTCTAGACCAGCCTAGTTCTTCGCATCATTTTCGCGGTCCATTTGCGGGCCGCATATCTCTTCTGTGGTCCATTCAGCGACCGCATACCAGAGTTCGGAGGGTCCATTTTCTAATTTTTATAACCCGGCCCCATTTTCATAAATAGCCTTAGGGGCTCATTTTGAAGCGAACTTCTAATGATTTTAAAGAGAGGTAAGAGTATTTTAGAGAGAGAAGGAGGAAATCTAGCATTCTAATCACATATTCAAGAATCGAGAAAGTCAATCACTAGATTATCATCTATCCGGGTAAGTCCTACTCCTAAGCTTTCATGCAAGAGGTTATGAGTTCAAGTATATTGTATGGACGGAAATAGGACATGCTTGTGACAATAGGTTGTAGTGTGTGGGGTTAATAAACCATTTTTATTTGTTTCTTGTTGTAATTGGTTGAGGGAGGAATTGATTAAAATAGTAAAGCTTTGTAGTTTATTTTGCATACTAAGTATTTGACAAAATTCCTAAGAGAGTTACACTATGGAATCCTTCTAATTATTATCGATATTCACTATCTTCCTATAGATTGTAATTGCTAGAAGTTTGGGCGTTGTAGCAACTTAAGGAAAGCTCAAACAAGATATGTTGGATAAACTTCTTTTTTAGAATCGAATTCCATGATGTTCCCGTAAGTTTCTAGTGTGTTTTGTCCAAGTTCCTAGTTCCTATGTTCCTAGGCATTCCTTTTAAAATTTACTATTCCGAATAAGCTTGTGTTGAAAGATATGTACTAGAAATGTGTACCGAATGCTCCTATCGTATTGTGCTATCCTTCGGGAATGTTTTCACGCGTGACCAATGTGTCAGAATATTATAATTTCAATTATGTTTTCATTGCAAGTTATTATTGTAAGTTGTGAAAGAAAACTCAATGTGCTAAGAGTCTTATTGTTACCTACATATTAAATCTCGATTTCCAAGTGTCCTTATTGTTGATAAACCATGACTAAGTTCGGAAGTGGAAGAAGTAAGAGTGAGGTATAAAATGTGGCTATGGTTGTTGTAAGTAGAGCACTTGAAATGACTTTGTGTTTCCATTGTAAATCACCATGCTCTCCTATATAACTAATTCCGATGTGACTCGTGTTCTCACCTACTCACGAGCTGAAATTGTGTATTGCTCTTTTTGGAAAAAGTACTTCAAAAATAAACGGTGTATTGCTCGTTTATGATTTTAATGTGTATTTCTATTGTTGGTCAGTTTTCCCCATTCTTTGGGAAGAAGCCTATTGTGTTTAAAGTTTCAATTATTAATGAATTTGAAGTTATGGTCCAGAATATTCTGTATGCTGATGTTGAGATGATTATCCTTGAAAGTAAAAAAATAAAAGTGTGGAATACGAGTTACGACCATCATGCCTTGAATGTGGAATCATATGAATATAGTTGAAAGTATTAATAAAACTATATAGGGTGTGTAAGGTCATGAGGTGAATATGTTTGTATTTTTTTTTCTATGTGCAAAACAAAAAAAAATGTTTTTTGGAGTATCGTTAGTCACCGAGGAAGGGTAGGTTGACATAACCTAACCTCGGAATACACCTGCACCCGCAAACATTGGGGTGAGTTGGCAGGGCCGCTTTATGTAGAGATTATGATTGTGAATACACCTCCACCCGCATACATTGGGGTGAGGCGGCAGGACTGCTTTGTGTAGAGATTGTGATTGTGAATACACTTCTCCCACATACATTAGGGTGAGGCAATATAGAGATTGTGATTGTGAATACACAACACCTCCACACGCATACATTGGGGTAAGGCAGGCACTTCCACCCACATACATTAGGGTGAGGCGATGTAGAGATTGTGATTGCGAATACACCTCCACACGCATACATTGGGGTGAGGCAGCACGACCGCTTTGTGTAGATTACACCTCTACCTGCATACATTGGGGTGAGGTGGCGCGGCTTTCTTGTGTAGATCGAATGTCTTTGGGTGAGACGACCTAGCCGATCGGGCCGTCATCGGACACCATGCTAAAACACAATGGTATGTCGGTACTAATATCTCCCAACCAAAAATATATATTATATCCATATTTTGAAAATTGTTATGTTTTAAACTTGGCATTTGGATATTGTTGATTGTAACTTGTTGTATCCATAGGATTGCCCCCTTCTTATACTGGCATTCTATTTCGAAAGAGGACATGTAGATTTACATACTATTACTATTCCACATGTACTAACGTCCTTTTTGCTGGGGCGATGCATCTTTAATGGATGCAGGTGGTCCATCAGCATGTGGTCTTGATCCTCGATAGTTGTTACTTCCTATTCAACAGGTTTTGGTGAGCCCTACTCTGTTCCGGGCTTTATGTCATTTGACGTTGTATTTTGTGCTTTGAGGTATAGCTGGGGCATTGTCCCTGACACTTCCATTCTTCACTTCTGTTGTACTTAGAGGCTCCGTAGACAGGTTGTGGGTGGTGACTGATTTTGGGAATGGAACTAGAAGTGTTGGTATTTGGAAAACCTATTTTCCGTCATATCTATAAACTTGTAATATTTTGGTAATCGTAAATGAATATCCTTTGAGTAATGGAAATAGAATGTGGAACACATGACTTTTCTCATGTCTATCACTTGTACAAACTATTATATTGTTAATGGGCAAGGTTGGGTAGAAGTCATCTAACATTCTTGCTTAACCGGGGTAACTCGATTGAGCATCGGTCGCGCTCCCCGAGGTCGGGATGTGACAATCTTGGATACAATCCTAAGGTTTAAAAGTGTCCTATGTTGTCTCAAAGCCGTTTCTAGTAGAGTCCTTCTTATCGGTGAGTTGTCGACCACATCTATAATTAGGAGGCTACTTGGACATTTAGGAATTTCACCCTTCTTTGATACTCCAGATCATGCGATAGACCTCAAGATAGGAAGCTAATTTCCTCGCCATGTCTCATTTCCTAGATGAGTAATCCATGAGTTTGAAGAAGCCATGAGCGAATGACCTCACCATTGAATTTGGAGGAGATTGCACGAGAGTCCATTCGGTGAATGTGTCGATCTGTGGAGGGATTGCAAGAACTTGTTGCTAAGGGAAGTGCCCTTGTTCCTATTAATGTCACCGCACCACCGGATCATGTGTTGAGAACACCTAAGAAACGAAAGAGGGTTGTTGGTACCATTAAGCCAGATTGTTAGATTTGTAAGAAGCGTCACCTGGGGAGATGTTAGATGTCTCTTGAAATGTTTTATGGATGTGGAAATAGCAGGAAGAAGAAGAACAAATGTCGTAGGTTAGGCACACCCATCCTGGTCTACCCGATATGCGGGAAGGAACGGGTGGTAGGCTTGGGAAATCCCAAAAGCCCATAAAGCAAGCTTATACATAGAATGTTAGTCTTGTCACGGTGTCTTATCGAACTCCATAATTGAAATCAAAAATCCAAAATCGAAAATGAGGAAGCAGAAATTTATATTTTGTATTTTATCTTATGAAACTCAAATCCTAACTCGTCCAAAAACATACAACCTCTGTATATATATTTTTAAGTCTAAAAGAAGTAGAAAAATTAGAAAGTGAACTCAGTCAGCTTCTGAAAAGACCTAGAACCCTTTGTCTCTGCCTCTTCTCTCCCCCCCCCCAAACCCGAAAAAAAAAACCATGTCCAAAGCCCCAAAAACTGTGTAAAACCTCCCTCAAAAATCCAAAAATTAGAAGATTTCTAGGATCTCTCGAAGCTTCTATTCCTCTTCTCGAAGAAATTCGTGTGAGACCCCTAAACAAAATAAAATTTCCGAAACAACCTTTTTGGGAACAAATTTATGAGAGATGGAGAGTCTTGGATCAAATCAATGAGCAAACAACATTCCATATTTGTAAAATCTATCAAAGGGGTCGGTTTTGCTATGACAAAGGGAAAATTTAAAAAATTGCATGAATTTTTTATGATAATGATGAGGAGAAGGACCATGTGACGTGGATGAGTGGACTCTGCCGGTTTGTGAGTTTTCAGGCGCGTTAGTGACACGACCCAAAATTCACTGATTGTGATGGTACCTAACCTAATATGTTAGACCAGCCAACTAATAATTAACACAATTCTAATAAGATAAAGGTGATCAATAAATGATATATCCGGGATTTCATAGATATTGCGAGGACTGGTGGACAAGTCATGAGCCACTAAGACTGGACATTTTTTGTTGCAAAAACTGATATGAAATAAATACAACATATGTTTGAAATGTACATAAATAATATTCAACTCTAAAACTCCATAGGGACAAGTGGTAGCTATATCCGAAAGGCACGAACATCTTTAGAGTTAGCTTTCATCATCCACCGCATCTCCGCTCCAAGATCTGCACGTAAGCTGCAGAAGTGTAGTATGAGTATAATCAATCTCATGTACTCAATAAGTATCTTGACTAACCTCGTAAGGTAGGAAGCATGAATAACAACAAGGAGAGTGATTAATCGAATATTCCAAATGAACATCAATCACAACTTTCAAGCCAATAACAATTCAACAAACCTCAAGAACCTTATTGTTCAAGTATTTCAACAAGTCTAACAAATGACCTTCAACTAGAGTATAGAATCAAACATGTCAAGATTAACGATCATAGCGATGTATTTGTGATTAAGTATAATGACGATCGGATTTAGCACCTCAATAATTTCAAAAAAAATCCCATCAAATTTTAATCAAATTTACAGGTTATCATGGAAGATACTGAGTCAAGTCTTTGGCTCAGCTTGCTGCTAGTAACAGGTTTGGGTATTGGGTGTTGGACACTATTGGCTTATGTACTCAATGGTGCTATGTCTTTTCTCAGTGGTATTAACATTGAATGATGCTCGTTCTAGGGATGGTAAAACACAATATGACAAGGTGCTGTTCTTCGATTCAATCTTTATGGGTAACACTACCCGCTCAAATGCTCTGTCTCTGGAGAGTGTTCGTCGATGACTAAGTTACAATGTGTATTTCCTCCAGTCAGCTAATACTTTCTCAAGCTTGCAGATGTTGGGCCCGTACCATGTGGCGGATTGCACTCTACTGTACTGAAGACTTCCTATCTACTTTGGTGCAGCTGTGTTGTATTCATTCATGTCTGGTCCATTAGATTGCAAATATTGGCCTGCTGAGAGCTTTGTAGGTGCTACTTTGACATTTTTGCAGTTGCCTGGTGGATACCTATGCACCATTGTCAGCTGCAGGTCTTTGTTTAAAGATTAAGTAAAGTTCTCCTACAATTTTTTAATGTACTACTAGTTTTAGCTAGCCTTAATATGTTGTTAGTTTTCATTTTTATTTGGACAAATTGTAAGACTTGAACCCAGGTTGGGATTTTATTTATATATACAAGCTACTAGGCACTTAGCCTAGTAGTATATTTGCTAAAAAAAATATAATAAGCTAAATCATGGTTTTAGCATTAACTTCATAATCTTAGTAAGAATCAAGTAAGACACGAAACAAGAAGGTCACATAATTCTATAAGAGACAAATAATCGTAAGTTTACACCCAACCATGATTAACCCTGGCACATGCGTATACGCTCGTTACCTCATATATACATCACCCCCGCATGTAGCAAACAATATCTCTTAGTAGGAAAAATTCCCCCAACAAAGTTAGTCAAGACATGTACCACAACCAAGTCAAATCAATACACTAGAAGCATCATCCTGCCCAAATCATCCTTCGAACGGCTCGAAACTAGCCAAAAATAACTCAATATCATCAATAATGCCATAGGAAGTAAACATAATCGATAAAGGTCAAATCTTTAAATATTAACTCAAAGTCAACCATAAAGTCAAATCTGCGCCCCCACCTCAGAACTCGACAAAACTCACAAAATCCGACAATCCATTAAATTGCGAGTCCATCCATACTAATTTCACTCAATTCCGACTCCGAAATGATGTTCAAAACACAAAAGTTCACTTTAGAAGAATTTGGCAAAACCCCCAATTTAGCTTTTGAAATTTTCAACCAAATGCCAAAAAACGAAGATAGAATCACAGAATAAACTCAATACTTAGGAGATAACACATACCTAGATACTCACAGCAATAACTACCGACCACCGTGGCTGCCCTAAAGTATATCCGGTACCGGTAGTAAACCTCATATCAAATAAAACCTCATTCAAAACCTTCGTAAACTGCCGATGATGAATGGAACATGCAGAATCTCTTAAAACTCGTTTGATAAATAAGCCAAGAAGCTCACCCGTCCAACCAGGTCCATTGCCCAAATTCTTAGAAGAAATATGGTATCATTCTTCCAAACATTCCTTATCCCAATACGATAGTGCAAATCTCAGGTCTAGAAACCTCATCTCAGCCAATACAAGCAGCCCAATAGACAAGTCTCCCCAAAAACAATATGGAGCCCCACACAATGCGGTTCCGTACACCAAATAAGTAATAATTAAGACATGGTAGATAATAGTAAGAAAGTTAAGTAAGAAGGCTACTAAGCAAGTTAAGTAGGCAGGGTAATTTTTAACATCTTCCTAAGAACTATTTCAACAAAGTTAAAGCAACACATACAAAATAAGCATAAGGAGTTATATCTCATCACAGTACTGCCCCAGTGTGCAATCTGATCCAATCATATCAATCCACATAGGGGTACTCATCAAGCCATAATGCTCGGGCTCACTGATCATATGTGCGTCAACATCAAGCATGATATAGTGCACAAATATAACTGTGGGAAGATGATAAGGCATAAACAATGCACAGAAAGACAAGCAGAACTATTGTACAATAAAAGTGTCAACATCACGAGGGCCATTTCGCCCATAACGCCATAAGACCGCAACAGAATCACAATATGCGTGCAAATAATCATGTAACCCTCACTACCCGTCATAGCATAAGAGAAAAACATATAACATAGATCAAGGCGCGAATAATATCCATTGCGCCCGAGGATATAACTATGATAGTAACTATGCAAGAGCAAGCAAATCTGATCCGATATAAAATTCACATTCTCATTAGGCACGGACATCTTTAGAGTCAGCTTCCATCATCCACCATATCTCTACTCCAAGATTAGTGCTTCAGCCACATGAGTAGGCCATCAAGTAGTTGTTGGAGTCACTCCGCTTACTTCCGTAGTAACTTATCTTTTTGTATGTGTACAACCAGCTAGTTTGGGTATGGCAGGGCCCTGTTTCGTCAAGTACTTTTTCAGTTCAACACTCCTAGAGACCTGTAGATATGCACATGTGCAGTTTGTATATTTTTATATGTCAGCTTGTGTGAGTCTTGTCATCTTTCTAGATTGTACAATTCTTATCTGCTATGCTTCTGCTTTTTCAGTTTATCCATTTATATTCATGATTTGTAGATTATCAACAAATTTAGTGATGATCGGCACTTAGTGTTGGTTATCAACAAATTGCTCGCACCATAGATTTCCCTTCGTGCCTTCTCAGTTGTCGTTAAATGTAAGCAATTACTTTTCTTGGTCGTCCTGCCACTTGTTGCATGAATACTTTGCTTATATTAGTTCCCACACATATTGGAATTCCATGCAACCCATATGATCTTGAATATTACATTTGAATTTTTATTTCCCCTTCATTAGTCACGATAGGTGCCACTTTCTTATAGAGTGCATATGATGTTGTAATGAGATTGTTGTTACAAGATCCTTTCTTCTTTAGGTCATTATGCTTAGGTTTAAGCCTTCTTTCATATTTCCTCAGCTAGTCTTTCATGGTAATACTTAGAGGAGACCCTCCGACTCTTGTAAAGCTGCGAGCTTATTACATCGTATACCCGAAGGAACTTTTTATGTTCTCACTCGCCTATAATTATCCTTAGTTACTTAAACCGTTGTCTCTTATGGTTTCTTTTAAACTTAAATTTTGATTGTTTCTCTAGTGGTACTCTCTTTTATTTCCTTACCACTTATACGGTACCTTTAACTAACCCAATTCCTATTTTGATATTTCTCATGGATCACGATGTCATCATATCTGCTAGACTGAATTCCCTATGTTGGGTTTCACTATTTTTATCTTGCATGATCTATTTATTTATCTGTATCTTATTGTCTAGCCATAACTACACTCTTTCTGAATCAACTACAGACTAGTCGTTGGTCCATTCTTATATCTATATTCTGCGTAGCCCATCTTAGGTTATGTCCTTTGTCTTAACTTTTCTCTCACACCGGCTCCTTATGTATCAAGTATTCATTCACACTTATTTATCAATAATATGTGGTGCGAGAACCCTTACTGCCTCTCTCTGGCGTCGTGCTTGCAAAATGTTATGGAGTCGTGTCATATATGTAGAATTTGAATAAATGCAATCTCATTCCTTTTTCCTTTTCACCGCATTCTTCCTTTACTATTCCATAGTTACCTCTTTATTTTTGGCATTTTTTTTTCACATCTTCGTTGACATCATACTCGCCTTGCGGTACCCTTCCGTACCAAGGATTACTGAATTCCTTACGCGAGGGTGACACTTAGTGTAACTTGCACACTTAGTCCCTTAGGCTTAACTCTGCTCACAGTGCTTGCTTTTTAGGGAAGCGTCTTCCTGAATGACCTTTATAGGTTATTCTTCTGTTGTCCATTCTATTATTTCTAGAATGCGATCTCTGAAATTCGCACGATGCCAACTATTATCAAATCCTTCGGTCCCTAATTCATGTTCAATTTATCTTATTCACTCGCCCATACTGATTTCTATTACTCTGGGGGTATAACTATTCCTTATGGTAACCACGTCGGAGTCACCAACTCATTTCTCGAAATTAGGATATGACTTTTGGCTTACACTATTTTATTGTCTCAAGGCTTGTCTCCTCTTGTCCTTTCCTTCCTTAACTATAAACTCTGTTTTCTTGTTATATTTTGATTTACGATTATCACCCATTAATCACATCTTACTCATAATGATTCATTTACTCTATTCTTATTCTCCTGCTAATATTTTTGTCTATTACCTTATTTTGTAAACTTCAACAAAACATTCTTTTGCTTTTAGCTCCCCTTGCTCCATCCACTTGCTCTTCGGGTCGCCTAACATTCTCTTTTTACTAAGGATGGGAGTAATACAAAGGTAAATATTTATTCCTTCTGGGATTCCAGTGCCAATCTTCTAAATTTTTGGACATTGTAGTATTCATATCTAAATGTACTATTGTAGAGTGCACCATATAGGTGTCTCGCAAGGAGAACTATTACCACGTTTGCAACATTCTTCAGGAATGTCAGCTAACGCTAATAAACCATCAACCATTTTGGGTTACTCGAACGCCAGCTAGATCCTGATATCCCATCCTTCTCTTAAACTATATTTGTTAGATCCCATAGGGTATAACTGAGATGGGTGTGGTCAATTGTGTACATCTCAGTTACTATTGAAAGTAACTCAGAATGCTTATATTTCTCTACCTGAATTGTAAATGCTAATAATCTTCACTAACTGGGTATCTCGTACCCTTCTTCACCTTGCTTCATTTATTTGTTGAAATTTGTACACACATCGTCTACTGAAGACCTTACATTTACTCATCATAAGAATGATGCAAAATCAGGTTCCTCTTACTCAACTCTTCCACAGCCACATTCAATCTCTTACCAACTGTCTTTCTTAATTTAGGTATTGTTTCATTACAAATAAAGTAGAAATTAGAAGTTTGAATTTTTACAATTGAGCTCTACCACACGATCTAGAGTAAGAAGAAAGAGTGGCAGTCCTAAATGCCTTGTAGCCTCCTGCTTATAAGTGTGGTGACGCACCCATAGACAAGACTCTACTAGGCACAACTTTTAGACTCCCTAGGACATGACTGCTATAATACCAAGTTTTTCACGACCCAAAGAAAAGGCCGTGACGGGCACCCGGTGCCTTACTCAACCGAGTACCAACGTAACATATCTTTCTTATCGTACTGTCGTGGGTAAATGAGTCGGAAAGGCCGTCATGAGATAAACAGAATAAAACACTCAGAAATACTCAATATAGGATGACCCAACATGATATACAAATTTATACATGTGACATAGGAGCCTATAAGGCCGACATGATCATTTTTACACTTAAAACATAGGCCGACAAGGCCATACAAGTATCCATATACATGACATCTGTCTACAAGCCTGTAAGAGTACATAAACATCATAAAGATCGGGACAGGGCCCTACCATACCAATCAATACATGTCCAAATCATACTGACCAAATAGGCAACTCCGGAGCAAGTGGGATGCACCAACACCTTCCATTTAGTTGATAGCCTACTAGGAGGACTGTCAACCTTTCTATCGGGACATGCGGACATTAAGCGCTGCATTCCCAGACAAAAGGGAATCAATATAAATAAAGTACCGAGTATGTGAGGCAGAAAATCATAAATAAATGCTAAGAGAGATAGAAAAGATACCACCTGCAACATTTGAGTGCCTTTGAGGGTTACTGACATGAAATGCATGATACATATATATATATATATATATATATATATACAAATAAATTTTTAAAAACATACGCCTCTGTGGGCATCATAACAATCATATCTTACCCGTCCGTAATAGGCTCGGTAAAAATATACCCGGCCGTCATAACACTCCGTACTTGCTTAGAATAACTTGATAAGGAAAGAACAACATGGTTGTCCATAGTTGCTAGGAGTAGTTTCATTATGAAATAGCGTATTGTTTAAGTTCATTTCACTTTAGATAATTCCAATAGAAAAAAGAAAGTGCCTTAACATACCTTTGCAATTCTATCCAATCATCAGCCAAGCTCAATATGATCTTCTTACGTCTACAATGAGTAAATCAGCATCGTTGTCATCATATAAGCGTTGTAACTATCATACATCAAAACCAATAAGTTACTAAAAGTCACCAAACAACCCAAACAATAATCAGTAGCTCTATGGAACACAACCAGCATAACAACACGTCGAGCGGCAAGCTCGGTTAATGTCTAATAACACTATATTTTGAACCTTTTCCCTCATATTTATATTCAGGAAAATTTTAATTATAACAACACAATGTACTCAGGTTATTTCATAAATTTTCCAGCCATAAATGCTGCAAGAACACCTCCCAAACAGCCCAACAATCAGCAACATTACTAACAAGCCTTTCGATTGATATCTCACAAGTTCTAGCTTCAATGACTTAGCCGTAACTTGGATAAGCTTAAATACATGTAGAGTAAGACGTTCCATACCCTTTAAACAGATAGAAAAACTCCAATTTGAATTTAGTTCACCACGAAATATCCTTTCAACACAGCCACAAGAACAAGGAAGCAAAACTAGCAATCAATTCGGGTTTCTCGGGACTAGAATCAGTTGGAAGACTTGAAATCACCTAGGGTTGATATGAAAACCTTGGGAGAGTATTCTACAGAGCTTAACACACTTTAAAAAACTCCCTACACAAGCTGGAACCACACCAAAATTAGCAACCACAAGCAGAACAAGAAACTCACTAGCGCCACGGGATTCCAGACACTTGACTTGTGTTGTTTGCCCTTGGTTTGAGTCTTGGATCATGAGAGAACTTTGGGAGACTTTTTAGGTTTATAGGATCTGAATAGAGTGAAAAATAATGAGCTAAAACAGGTTTTCGGCATCACATATACATCAAGATATCTCAATCACCTGAGTGGGTCCCATCGGGAGCTGCTTGCGCAGTCTCGCAAAAAAGCGAATATCTCTATTCTATGATATCATATCGACAAACGGTTTAAAGCATTCGAAAGTAGACACGAAGACCTTCAATTTGACAGATGGATTAGTTCTTATTATATAGAGAAAGGCTCTGCTACGTTTGACCAAATTTTCAGCAAATTTAAGAATGTAAATTGTGATGACCTTTGCCAACTTTTGTTCCACAACTCGTGTGACTTCAAAACTCAACATACGACTATCATACGACTATAATAATTCAAAACATAACCTTCTTATCATGTTAATCACCCTATTCTCACCCCCAAATGTACATGTTATAACTTTCCTAACTTGTCGTCTTCCGACGAGACTTATTTTCTTCAATTCGTTTAGCTTCTAAGCCTTCGAACCCTCTTGGTACTTTTTATTCATGATCTTAAATATTTTTAACCTCCAAGGTAACACTATTAACTTACTTTATATACATCCAAATATAATCTTATTTCTGAGCTTACATCAATTGACTTGCGATGTACTTTCACCTACGAAATCATGAGGTGTAACAATATGAATGATAATTGTGATGACCCGGTCGGTCATATTGTGTATTCTAGCCTAGTTCACATTTTTATTACTTATTCTATGTTGATTTATTAATACATGACTTATTGGGGTGGTTGGAATTATTCCAGGGACACTGAGTCCCAAGGTTAGAAGCATAGGTTGAAAGAGTTGACCAGATGTTGACATATGAGTAAACGGCTCTGGAATAGAGTTTTGATGATTCATCTAGCTCCATGTGGTGATTTTGGACATAGGAGTATGTCATTTTATTGATTTGGAGGCTCGTGGGTCATTTTTGGCTTGAATTGATGAAAGTTAGAAAGTTGAAGGTTTGGAAGGTTGAGAAGTTTGACTGAGAGTTGACTTTGTTAATACCGTGTTAAGATTTTGGTTACAGGAGTTGGAGTAGGTCCATTATGTTATTTATGACTTTTGTGCAAAATTTGAGGTCAATCGGAGTTGGTTTGATAGGTATCAACATAGATTTTATAAGTTGGAAATTCATTAGTTTCAATAGGCTTGAATTGGGGTGCGATTCATGTTATTGATGTTGTTTGATGTGATTTGAGGCTTTAACTAAGTTCGGAATGTGGTTTAGCACTTGTTGGTATGTTTGGTCGAGATCCGGGGAGCCTCGAGTGGGATTCATATTATTGTCGAAGCTTGGTTGCACTTTGGCAAATTGCTGAAGTTTCAGGTATATGGTACTTTTGCACCTGTGATTGGAGTGGCCGCAGATGCGGCACCGCCGGTGCATCACCATGGCAGCATATGCGGAATGGAGGGGAGGCAGTAAGGTTTGCAGAAGCATGTGATTTTTCGCAGAAGCGAAAGCACTTCTGCGATGAGGAGTAAAAATCTTAGGGAAAGGAAAACAAAACCTTAACTACCTAGGAATGCAATAAATCTAGTACCAAAATATATGGAAATAAATTAAAACCAATCTAGGATAGAATTTTGAAAGTCCCAAACAAATCTTGGATGGGATCTAGGAAATCTTGGTCATCTTGAACGCAACTTGCAAGCAACTTGGCACCAACTTGTACTCAAGTTCTAGCACGCCTATTTTACCCTTCTTAGACATCAAGTAAGTCAGTTTTATGTTATAAAAACGTGGCTTTATGTAGGACTTCTTGTGCTGAAAGTTTGACACATTTTAGGTGCCAAATAGGTCCAACAGTGGCCTGATTTGAACCTTCTTCAAAGGATGTTTCTTGGGATCTAATCCACCTCTTCTTGGACATGAATTTGGGCCATAAAATAACTTTAACTCCTTGATAACTCATATCCTTTGTCCTTGAGGTTTTCCTCCAAACTAATAACTTCTTTGTTTGCTCTAAAAATTTGTCAATAGAAAACTGAATCTCCTGCTATGGCGGAAGGCCTGGAAGCTCATCGGGAAAAACATCAAGAAACTCATTAACCACATGGATAGGCTGAAGGGTCGACGACTTTGCTTTCACACCCTGTACCTGAGCTAAGTTATATATATAGCCCTTTCTGATCATTTTTCATGCCTTGAGATAGGAAATAAACCTGCCTCTCGGCGATACAGTATTACCTTTCCACTCCATAATTGGCTCCCGGAAACTTGAACTGGACCATGTTTGATATACTATCAATGTTAACATAACAAGAAGCTAACTAATCCATACCGATAATAACATCAAATGCTACCGTATTTAACTCAATCAAGTCTGCTACTGTAGAACGACTATTAACCGCTACTATACAATCTCTATATACCCACATGTGTAGACACCTCAAAAAATTCAATCAACTCAAGTTCTATCTCAAACATACTAGCAACCAACTGAGTGACATACGATAAGGTGCAACCTGGATCAATCAATGCATATACATCATATGAGGAGACTGATGATATACCTGTAACAACATCAGGTGAAAACTCCTGATCCTGTAACTTGCTAATGCATAAATGCGGTTCTGAGGATCGCTCAAGCTACATGCTCCACCTCTGCCTCTGCCACGATGGACCGGTGCCTATGAAATTTGCCCAGGAGGCGTACTGATATGACGATCTATCTACAGATCTCGCTATCTGAACTATACCTGCACCACCTCTCGTCGGACAATCTCTCACAACGAGGCCTGGATAACCAAAAGTATAACAAACACCCAACCCCATAAGGCACTGCCCGATATGCTACTTACCACACTGAGCACATCATTGGAAGGGCGGCCTCATCTGACTTGACTCACCACTATACTGAGAACTAGAGGCCCTGGAACTCTAACTGGGCCCTCAATATGCGGAACGATCAAATCTCCTACTGGCAAACAAAGGGGATGCACTAGCCGATGGCCGGGTTGGATATCTTGGCAACGAACGATGCATCAATCGTACAACGAATGACAAGCTTATTTTATATTAAAACGGACAACATCTCCCTTGTCTTCCGTTCTTTCCCCAAGTCCATCAAAACCACAATAAAACATACAACCTTCAACTATATGCTTTCAGCACCACAACACACCCAACAGCCCAACAACAACAATCAATCTACACAATAGCAAGTGCACAAATGTCACCAACGAAACTACTATATAACACGCTGAGCGGCAAGCTTTGATTAGAACCAAACCCCAACTCGTTTTCCCATCCCCCCTTTGCTTACAACATCATCAATAGGTCCAGCATATAAACATATATATTGACATGACATTCCAACCTTATATCCATCATAAAAGTAAAATCAAACAACCCAATAAGATATAACAACAACATGGACAACTTCTAGGTATCGTGTGGTTGCTTCTTCTCCTATTTAAAACATCGTAAACATACTTAACATATTGAAAAGAATAAAAACAATAAGAAAATTATAACCAAGCTATTCCCCGCGATTTCCAGCCTTATGAAGTCATATACACAACTCCAAAGTAGTCCAATAAGAGACAACAACTTCTTATACAACTTCAAGTTCTATCTTGTAATTCTCCATCAAAATAACTTAACCAACACATAGATAAGCTTAAGCCAAAGAAATAGGATGATATAAATACCTTAAATAATCAGAATAAATTCGAACCAAAGCTTCCCTTAGCTTACAAGCACCATTAAATACATCTCAACCCCACTTAGGCTAACTTTTGAGGCTAGATTTAGGTAAACGACCTTGGATTCGACTTGGAACCGTCGATTACTACTAAGGAAGTGTCGAGAGAGTTTGGGAACTGTCCTTGATCGAAAATGACCAAAAATGAGCCGTCGAACCACTTTAAAATGTTCGAGGGCGTCCATCGCCTAAGTGGGTCCCATTGGAGCTGCTTGTGCGATTTCACAAAAACGTGAAAATCTCTGTACTCGGATGTTGTATCAATGAACGGTTTAATGAGTTAGGAACTAGACTCATAGGGCTTCAATTCTATATGGATCTTCCCGTAATTCCAAGTATATTGGGAGAAACGAGCAGCTACATTTGACCTAATTTTCAGCACATTTATAAATGTAACTTGTGATGACCTTTTGCCAACTTTTGTTCCTCAACTCGCTTGACTTCAAAATATAATACACAAATATCATATGAATAATATAAATCATGACATAAGTACATGTTATAACATTCCAAACTTGTCGACATTCGACAAAACTTATTTTCTTCAACTTGTTTAGCTTCTAAACCTATCAAACCTCTTGGTACTTGCTATCAATGATCTAAAAGATTTGTAACCTTAAAGGTAACATGATTAGCTTACTTTATGTACTTTCAAAGACGATCTCATTTATGAGCTTAGATCAACTGACTTACGATGTACTATCACTTACAAAAACATGGCGTGTAACAGAGGCGGACCCTTTAGGCCACGTCGTGGTCCAGAGACAACCAAAGCAAAACCATAGCAACATTATATGGAGCTTGAGTGTATGTTTGGGGTTGGGGTCTAGGCTGAATGTACTGGTGAGGTGGACCTCTCAGGCCACGTCGTGGTCCTAAGACAACCATAGCAACATCATCCTTTTTCTTTACACCTAAAAAACTTCCTATGCCGTTATGGATTTCCTCAGTAGTTGTTTTTAAGGTGGAGTAGCTCATAATCTGCTTGACATAAGTCCCTCTTCCACCATTTCTCCCATCTTTACCACATTGTTAAAAGGCATGTCCATAGCCGAAATCAAGTTTCCAAAGTAAGTAGGCTCTTGGGCTTAGAAAATACTTTACCATCTCATCTTCTTCCATTGGAGGATTGACTTGGGCATCTTGTTCTCTCCATCTAAGCCCATACACCCTGAAGCTTTCATTAGGCTTATTTTATATTTTGGTTATGGAGAGAAGATCTGGGAAAATGTATATATTAAAGTGAATGTATTGGGCAAAGGCCCGAGCCATATCGTCCCATGTACACCACCTGCTAGCATCTTGCTTGGTGTATCATTACAAGGCTGCCCCACTCAAGCTCTGACTGAAATAGGCCATCACCAGCTTGTATTTCCCACCAGCACCTCTCATTTATCTACAATAACCTCTCAAATGAGCCACCGGATCTCCATGTCCGTCATACAAATCAAAATTTGGCATCTTAAACCCAGCAGGCATTTAGACGTTAGGGAACAAGCATAAGTCCTTGCAAGACACACTTACTTTGCTACCTATCCCTTGCACGTTTCTTACGGACTGCTCTAAACATTTCACCTTCTTGGATATCTCATCTTGCTCCACGATCTTAGTAGGCATTTTAGTTTTAGCGAGAGGCTTCGAATGAGGAGTTTAACAGTATGGATCTGATACCTTGGAAGTGGGTTTTGGAGAATAGTACTGGACATCAGGGATTTTGAACACATGTTCACTAGACAATCGAGGGATGGTAGCTTGTGGAGGAGCTACGAAACAGGGGTAGTTAATAGAGCGGGATATGAGGTAGTTTTTGCTGGGGGGGGGGGCA